>JARFIW010000945.1:2894899-3134943 GCA_036346225.1 Platerodrilus igneus | reverse complement strand
ACCATATCTTACGCGTAAGATAATAAAAAATAAAACCACTGGATAAACTCGCACTAAATAGAGTGCAAAATCTTTTCTTTTCTAAGATTTTCATTCAGAAATCGTTCCTTATTTAAATCTCATTATGTTCAAGATTTTAGAAAATAGGTTGGATAATTTTAACAACATCCCCTTAACATCAGACTTAAAAGTATCTGATCGGTTACGTTTCAAAATTTTCAATTTATAATGGCTAAACCTACAAAAGTCAGCCACCCTTAAATCAAATTATTCACTCTCACACAAAGATTTACACACAACATCTGACATAATTTAACTTAATTAATTAACAAAAAATGTCCTTATAAAAATTTTAAAACAATATGATTCTTGTTTTGCCGTTTAAATTATTCTTGTAGTCCTTTTCCATATCGTTGAAATTTTTCCATTAAATACCATTAATCATCAAAATTGCATTTCCACTCAATATACCAATATCGTGCAAATTGTTTAAAATTTGCCATTAAATGCCATTAAAATTTCATATATTCTTTCTAAATCTATATGTCAATATCGTCTAATTCGTTTAAAATCTTATCATCAATCGACCATTAAATCCATTATAGCTCCATATATGTTTCCATTTAAATTAATTCTTTATCTTGCCGTAATTTATTACTGTTTATTTATTTTGTGTTTTTAAAGCTATTTTAATTAAATACTTTCCTCAGAGTAGCAATAAACTTTCAAAATCTTTAATTAAACTCGTCTGTATACCATAATACATCACTACTGTTTGATAGCATCCTGACGCCTAAAATAGGTTCTCAACAACTTACCTTAACTGCCACTGTTAAAAACATCAGGACCGTATTTGGAACAAGAAAAGGGTTGATGATAGCCCAATTAAAACAAAAGGTTTTTGGAAGAAACTCTTAGCGCCCGGCGATAATCTTTCAGAAGGTGCTATAAGGAGCAGTATTTGTTTTACTGTTTACATTTAGTACACGAAAAACTAAATATTTTTAAAATCTCAAAATTTACTTTTTCAAAATAGTTTCATAACGATTTTTTTTTAATATCTGTAAAGTCTAAATAATTGTCATTATAATTTCGCAACTTTTTTTCCATTTAACCAAATTTGTATATCTTACAGTAATACCAAGATCCTCATGCTGTGCGTCCTTATCTTGGACACCTTGAATAGAATAGAGTTCAGCTACAGTAAACGTCCAAAACAATCCAGCGACATTACATGTGATTTTCCAATTCCCCACGCGAAGGTACTACATAGGCCAGGAAGCAAGTTTTTTTTACCTGAAAAATTTTGAATTTTGCCGAACCCTTGCTGTTCCAAGCAAGGTAGGGATCTTTACCGTTCGTAACAACATTCACACTTGGGACCTCCATTTTACCTCTGATCCGAACGAGGGCGTATTTTTGTGAAAAATGCTCGTCTAACATTTTTCAAGTGGACCGTGTTGGAATTCGAACCCGGCATCTTGGGCGTAGTAGTCACACGCATACCAACTACGCCACGGAGCCGCCACAATCCAGTGACCATTGGTCGTAGCTTTTATGGATTTAGAAAATTGTCGCTTAGGTGAACTATAGAATCGGTTAGTGATGCAACATTTATAGAAACATGACTTTCAAATAGCCTTGAACTATCGATAATTAACACATTCACTGAGACCATCTCGTATCTTCAAGATTTATTGCTATCGTTCGCCTCATTTCTACGATCTTTATCGCTTGATTTATGGTTTTCGCTATTTTTTTTTTATTTTATACTGTGTACGATACCATTTACGTATAGATTTCTCTTGAAGTTCAATGAACGAAGTTATTACTTTCCAATTGAATATTATATAGGTGCTTTTCGTCAAATACGACCGTAAGTTTCGCATTATTATACACGCTTTTGAATATTTTTAATATGCATGCTTTGAATTGAATTGTAAATATATGCTGTCAGCAGTTTTGCTGCACATTAAAGATCGTATTAGAACGCATTGTGTGTACGCGGCTAAATATACTTGTGTTCCTTTGTATATACACACTACCAAATGAAATCTTTTATAGTAATTACGTTTTTACATGTGGTTGAATACATTGATAAAAAATAAGTATCTTTGGAATGAAGCTCTTTGAAAGACAATTCCCTTCTACACGCAGAACACTGCGAATACCTATATCTCCATCTATAAACACAATTCCTTCGTGATTAAGAACGAAACCTCTTCAGTCATGGGTTTATGTCTACATAATTAATTATACTGAGAACTTCTACAAATACACTACTATAAAAATGAATATTTACAAAATTTGAGATCCTTTTAAAATGTTTTTTAGTCTAACGGTGTTGTATGTTCACGGAATAGCGTTATATGATCTCTTGATGACATTTAATAACATTTTAAAAACTCTGAGTGGTTTAATTCCCAAAAAATATTAAGAAAAATAATGAGTCAATAATGTCCAGCTCTAAACAATATTTTAAACCCAAATATAATTGTTCCAAAACCTCCTTCTCACAACACATATTCTGTGTACAAATATAATGAGTCCAAAATCTCCTACTCAGAAACAATTTTCTAAATACAAATATAAGAATTTCAAAATCTCCTTCTCAAGACACATTCTAAATACAAATATAATGAGTCCCAAAATCTACCTTTCACATACGAATAGTTTCTAATTATTTTTTGAACTAGTCGCTAAAAATAAATCTTAAAGGTATGATAATCATTTATTAATAAAACCCTAATTAGATTTTCATTATAATTACTCTTCACGCCAGTTAATTTTAGATATCATCTAATTTAATATCCATTTCCCTTAAAAGCTTTTAACCGTAACTGAATTCAGTATTTTTATAATACCTTCACTAACAGCAATTTCTATTCCTAGAATTACAAACCTCAACTTAAGTAAATAGTTTGACTGGCACACAGATCTTATTAAGAAATTTAATTCTTATTCTAAAAATTAGTTTTTTTACGAAATCATGCAATTGAATCAAAATATTTTATTTTTACCCTTAAGCGGCCTTTCGTTGTATGTTTTCAATTCACCAACCTTAACAAGTATTAATTCTTATGAATTAATATCTGTGCTCAACCCTCTCTGAAAATGGTTTTAAGAAGTCCAACTTTCATGTAAATTAAGTTATCCCTCTTATAATACCAAACCATTTAAGGATACAAGCCCATTGCAATTAGTCTTCAATTAATTAACCTCAATCTTGAAATAGTATTAATTTGTGTTATATTGTCGATATTGTATTTTAGTATATTTATCTTATTACATCTTATTTCATCTTATGTAAGAATTTAATTACGTAAAGTATTACACAATTACATTGATTAACATGTCCGCGTCGGAGCTTCAACCAGTAATAACCAATCACCAAGGTGCGCTTTGGTTTTTAAATAGACCAAGCCTTCAATGTTATACATATCTTGTTACATGCCAAAAATTGGCATTGCACCCTTTTAAATTTCTAAGTGAATACGCACCAATATTTTAAAAGACTTGTGCGTGCATTTCCGTCACTTCAGATAGTTGCGTCGGCGCCCGAGATTGCGCAGACGCGGAGTGTGGAAGTACGTGGTGATTTCCGTTACGTCATGGACTAGTCAACAAAACGTCGAACAGTGTGGTTATCTGTGGGTTGTCTTTGTCTTCTTTTTCAGATATGTAGGTTTCCCGTTTCGTACCTATTATCGATCCTCCTACCTGGTTGATCCTTTATCGTACCGCTACAAAAGGAAGACAAATCAATTTGGTTTCAACGGGGGGCGAAAGCCGATTCACGCTCAACTAACGCCAAAATAGCTGCAATGTTGTGAAGAGCTCCATAGTTTATGCGAGTACATTTTATCTTTTCCTATAATCGCAATAAACATTTTTTGCATGTGATACAATAATTTGAAACATAAATCTGACGTTATATTGTTAGCGCAATGTTATGTACATGTTTATTATATTATTGCCAACTGTCGTAGTGGCTGTTATCAATTACGCCGGGACTTTAACGAGTATCCCTAGACTAGAACAGTCTAGAGTATAATAATCTCGTGATTGTTTACAATCTACTAAAAGCAAAGTACGCTAGGAAAATATAAGAACGTTTAAAGTTTGTGTCAATTTTGAAACATAGTTAGTTCTGAGTAGCTTTATATGTAAGTCTATTATTAGGACGTTCATAATTATATTTACAATTTTTAATAAAGAATATTTTGATATAATAATAATTTACGAAGAACGCAAGGGCGATCAGCGAAATTTACGCGCAAGTTTACCCGAAAGACGTTGTCTTTGTAAAAATACTATCTTTAAGCAAATATTTTAGCAAACACAAATACTTTCACCAGATCACCAAGGTCAAATAAAAACAGCGACGGATGAAACAAACAGCGTCAGTTTATTTGAAAGTATAAATAATATTCTTTAAATGTCTGTGAGCGGAATATCAAAAGCGTCGGATATATCAGTTGATTCTCTTTACAAAATGCGGTATATAGTAAATTAAAGTCACATAAAATTCATTTGGTACATCTTCTTCATAAAGAGATGTAATCGTAGGCCGAATTCTATCACTGAAGATTTAATAGAGTTATACGCTCAGGATCCTATTACTATTTGTCGTGTTTGTTGGTTTGACGAATGCAGTTTAATAAATATCAAAATAGTGCGGAATAATAGGTAGTCTGTGACGTAGTTGATATGCGTGTGACTACTATGCCCAAGGTCCCGGGTTTACATCTCACCAGTCTGCTTGAAAAAAACGTTAGGCAAGCATTTTTCACAAAAATACGTCCTGGTTCGGATGCAATTTAAAATGTAGGTCCCGTGTATGAGTATTGCCACGGACGTTAAAGGTCCCTATCTTGCTTGGAACAGCATGGGTTTGGCAAAGTTCGAAATTTTCTGGGAAAAAGATTGGCCTCCTGATCAATGTAGTAATTTCGAGTGGAGCATTGGTAAATCAAATGTCGTGCCCGGAATATTATGCGATAAATTAACTGGTTTTTACTTTGACAAATGCACTTTAACAAGCAAACGATATTTAGATTTTCGACGAAAAGAACTGTCCCGTTTATTCGAAAACGCAGATTGTGTTGTGCAGGCTCGGAGGTATTTTCAAAAGAACGGTGCACATTCACATAACAACAATTTAGTGCTTGGGTGTTTGCGTGCGCGCGTGTGTGAGTGTGTACGTATGCACGTGCGCTTGCTCGTAGGTGTGCGCGTATGCGTGTGCGTACCCGTACACGTGCGTGTGCGTGCGTTAATGCCCGCGCGCTTATGTGTGTTATACAGGGTTAGTACAAAAGAATTATGGAGTTTGACTAAGCTATATTTCAGTTATTAGTAACTAGAAAAGTAAATGATATGTTTGTAGACAGGGAAACATTAAAGTTTTAGCGCATTACAAATGTTCAATATGTGCTCCTTGAGTCGCACGACAGATGTCCAAACGATAGTCCAGTTCAGCTCGTACACGCTGCAGTGTATCTCTGTCGATACTGTTAATAGCATCGTTAATGCGTCGTCTGAGATCAGCCAGTATTGTAGGTAGTGGTGGTACGAAAACCGTGTCTTTAATATACCCCCAAAATAAAAATCGCACGGTGTAATATCAGGAGAATTGGAAAGCCACGCAAACAGTGCCAAATTTTCTGCAGCACAACGGCCTATCCAACGATGAGGAAGTTCTTCGTTTAGATACCGACGCACTTCATGATGCCAGTGAAATGGAGTTCCATCTTGTTGGTATATAAAGTTGTTGGAATCAGCCGTCAGTTGTGGAAATAGCCACAGTTGCAACATATCGAAGTACGACATACCGGTCATAGTTTTTTCATGAAAGAAAAACGGTCGATACACTTTTGGGCTAGAAACGGCACAAAAAACATTCAATTTTTGAAAATCCCTTTTATGTTGGACAATTTCATGAGGATCTTCCGTGCCCTACATCCGAATATTGTGACGGTCCCACCTTATCACTTAAATGAAATGTCGCTTCGTCGCTAAACACCAAACGGTGAGCCAATCCGTCATCTTCAATTGCTTCCTGCATGTTATTACAAACCGGGTTCGCTTGACACAGTCGTCTTGTCATAACTTTTGCACCATCTTTATACGGTACGGTTTGAATCGCAAAAGCTTCCGAAAAATTTTCCACGCAGTTTGTTGTGGAATACCAAGTACACGGCCTGCTTGACTGGTGGATTGTTGTGGCGAACGCAGAAAACATTGTCTAACCGCATCCACTGCTGCGCCTGACACTCGTGGTCTTCCAATGCTTATACGTTTATCAAGCACACCTGTGGTCTTGAATTGTCGACACCATAGTAGAATGTTCTGATGATCTGGAGGAACAGTTTCGTATTCCCGTCGGAATGCACGTTGCACTGTAACAACCGATAAACATCGCGTGTATTCTAACACACAAAATGCTTTCTGTTGCATAGTCGCCATTTTGATTACTGCGGACGTGACGTATCCGTTCGCATGACAAGCTGCCTCTGCAGACTGTTGACTATATCATCACACGCAGAGCACTAAACAGACTGAGAATTTGCAGTTGACTATATTAGAGTACACGAGCTAGAAATAGAACAAACCAAAGAATCTGGAGAAATTCCAACTAAGTTTTTGTGCTACCCAAAAATCTTTACTTTCATTGGTTAAACTAAATTTGGGGATCATTTACAATCAAAAACTCGAAAAACGCATTTCATTCGTTAAAGACATCATTAACGTTTTTCAACACAGGAAGAAAAGGGAAATGAAAGTGTATAAATATAATTTCAAATTCTGCAGAAGACATTCGTGGTGCTCACCATAGACTAGGAATCAATCCTCTTGCAGTGCTCCCCATGGCCTGCAAAACCTTCACAAGCAGCGCTCTCCATAGTCTGCCATACTTCAAAACGCAGCGCTCACCATAGCCTGCGTACTCTCCGAACGTTACGCTGTCCGCCGCCAGACCTGGGGCCCGTCATTATAATTATACAGTGAATAACTACATAAACTGCAAATGGGGGGTAAGATTCGTCCTGTGCACCAGGCGAGTCGAAAACAAGCACAGAACGCCCTTCGACGTGCGATCCGTTCCACCCAATCGCACAAAAGGCTTCTGTCGCCTTTGCCACCATCGCCGAAGATACACATTCAGACCACCTTTACTGCCAGTACGTCCCGAGAAGTGGATTATTGTAATGTCGTCGACTGCATTTGCCAAGTTTACCTCCGGGACAACACCCTCGTAGAGTTTAACGGAGAGGTACTCTACGAGGCCTAGGGCATCACGCCCACGACGTCTGGCGAAGGGTACCGAAGACCATCGAAGACGTCTGGGCCTCCCAAACCTGTCGATATTGTATCATCACCACCGTTCAAGTTACTATTGGACTTCACAAATCCAGTCCGAAGCTTTCCGGAGTGTTCCAAAGACAACCGAAGACTTCTGACCCTATATACTTGTAAATATTGTAAATTAGTAGTTTTTAGTTTCAAATCATAACTCTTTGTGACTTAACGTTGTGCCAAAAGAAAGAAACGAAATCTTCCGAAGAGTTCCGAAGACAACCGAAGACTTCTGAACCCCCCCTATACTTGTAAGTATTGTAAATTAGTAATTTTTAATTTCAAATCATTTCTCTTTATGACAACCCGGAACCTTCCGAAGAGTTCCAAAGACCACCGAAGCCGTTTTCACCGCCTTCAAGCTATATAGACATTCATTTAATAAGTGTTTGAGTTTATTTTGGTTTCACAAGCAAGTATCAGGCCATTCGAAGAGTTTCGAAGATAACCGAAGACTTCCGGACTACGATTTCACTTTTATTTTATGTATTTTTTGGAACTTATAATTATTTTTGCTTATGTTATTAAACAATTAATCAAGCCAAGCCTACTTGCTTTCAGACGCCTTCCACTCGAACGATAACAAGGCACAAGTTTTAAACGAAGAGGTTGCCGCTGCCTATAAACATGTCATTTATTGTTCTAGCTGTCTTATTTTACGAATCATAGCTTTGTCAAACCCGATGATTCTTTTGTAGTAACCCTGTATTCAAACGTCTCCAATTTTTTACCAAATGGGAATCAAGATAAATGTTACAATAGAAAATATAATTCTATACGTTTGATAAATATTATAGTGGTAAACTTCTCACTGGAATAATTGAAAATCACATTACTGTTTTTAAACGAAGTTGTAAATTACCTAACGTACAATTATTTTGGCCGCATAATAAGTGTCCATGGATTACAGCCATCTTGAAGACGTAAAAGTGCTTAAGTGTAAGCGGCAATATTAAATATTAGCTTGAAAAATAGTAAAACAGTGTGGTTTTGGTACTAGATTAAAAAACGCCTAAAATTTTTAAACATTACACAGTAACAGTATAAGAACGTGATTACTTACGGTATGTAGATTTAATGCACGATTCTGTGTGTCATCACCAATGTGTGATGACACGATAATCTCACAGTTGTCACTACAATAATTAATTTAGGTGACCATATTAAGAATAGAAAGATGTGTAAAATTGCAGTATGATAGCGCACTGTCGACAATAGTGAAGAAGTAGTAATTATAGATAGCGCTAAAACCGAGATTAAACATATCAAAAACATAATATAAAGCTATATTATTAGAATTAGTGTATAGGATACAAAGTAAATAAGAATTAAACGTTACTATTGTTATAAATAAGACTTACTCAGCACTAAAATAAATACGATAGTAAGTTATCGAAGGCAAAGAATAACGAATCAGAAGAAAATAACACAGAGTTGTGCCAATGCACAAAATATACAAAGCATAAAAAAGCAAAATTGAATATGAAGTCAGTATCAAGCTTAATTATGATCGGTGTTCAAGAATAAATTAGCAGTATTATTATTATCCCAAGGAGTAACTTCATTTAAGCAATTGTTATAGTTATCTGTTAAAACTGACTGTATTTCAAAGCTTTCCACAAGAACAGATTTGTAGTTGAATAACAATTTGCAGTCAGTAGTATACTTAAAAACATGAGAATTAGATAGTAGATATTGTCCAGAAGCAGATTCTATATAAGAATGACCCTTTTAGTAGTATTGGGGTTTAGGGCATTTAAGATGCTCCTTCAGTCTATTTCTTATGGAACGCTCTGTCCTGTCTAAATATATAGTATTTTTATTGTCAAGCTTGCAAGAGTGAAAGTCAGTTGATTCACGCCGCTTTGATTAAGAAAATCTGTAGGGGGGTCTTCTGATGGAATTTGGAACAGTAAAAGATATGCTGAGATTTTTGTTAGTAGTATATTAGCAATTTTATAAGATAAATTTTTAATGAAAAATATGGAACCGTATTTTATGTTTACGATGTTATGGGGAGGAAATAAGCAAGCGTTAGCCAAAAAATATTGAATGTGTTTCTAAAATTTTTTTTTACATAATTATTGAGGTATCTATTATTATAAGCAATATTTTAATGATATTTAGTACTTTTTAAAATTCAAATCGGAAAGGGGTACCATAATCAAATTCATGTGTAGCACTATTGAAAAATCCTTTTTTACGTTGTCTAGGGTGAGCTGAATCAAAAGAAATAATATTATCAGTATGTGGGTGTATAATATATGTCAAATGTTAATTCAGTGCCTTTCAAAGATATAGTAGGTCTAGAAACACTAATGTGTTATCGTCATTGAATCCATAACGTATTTTATGTTAGAATGAACTATATTAATAAGATGATAATCGACAGGTAATTTTTTTTCCATTGAACATAATGACTATTTCATTAACAAACGATGGATGCATATGACATTGTAATGAAATGTTTGTTTTTGGATATGAATTAATTTTCTAAATTGTCTAAGAAGACTTCTGCTAACTATGAGATTCGTTTACCTACAGTAATCTGATTTTCAATTATTTCAAAGATAAGTTTAACATTATAAACAAGATAGGGCGTTCACAGTTTGCTCTAACACAGATTGACGTGACCCCATTTTATTTCTAAACGATGAAGGACACAGCATATGGACAAAAAATGGGTTTATCTTTCAAAACATACGGTGAATTTTTATCTACTTTCTGATAAAGAAATAAGTCATCCTTGAGAACAAATTTATAATTATATAAATTTATAAGTAATAAATAAAATTTTAAATTGATGAAGTAATGTTTCTCGCTGTGTTAGTTAAACCACGGCGAACGATCATCGAAAAATCAAATTTAATGAAAAATTGATCTTTGGCCAATTGTTGAATGTGAACAGGCACAAAGCACGTCTAAGGATTAGGTCAAACGGACACTTATGGCAAAACCAATTCAAAGAAATCGCGGGATTTATACAAATCTTATTATAGAATAAACGATTACTTCATTTAAAAACACGCTTTCGCAAAATTAGAAATCTGTAGAAATTGAAATACAAGACAATGCTCGTCCTAATACTAAAGTTGACGGTCCTGCAAATTCTATAAGTTAGAAATAGGCGCGGATGGAATAACCTTAACTTCTTAACCTACTGACATTCCCGACTTTAATGTACTGAACTTACATTACTTCAATTCTATTCACTATCTTTAACTTTAAAGGTCTCCAATAAATATCTATGATCTGATTGCCGTTGTTCAACGTTTCTGGGAAAATGAAGCTGTCGAAAAAGTGGAAAATATATTCCTATCACTTCAGAAACCGCTGGAAATTTTCATGTAAATTAAAGGCGGCAATAATTATAAGGTAGCACATATTTGAAAAGAAAGATTTCAAAAAAGTGAATAACTTCCAAACACATTAAAATGCAATTCAGAAGCAATTAAAACTGTTCACAATTTGTTATAGGATATTCAATTAAAAATGTTGTTTAAAGTAGGATTTAAGTTAATATGATGACAGTCGTTTTTAAAAGAAAAGCCTTCACAAAAACGGGCAATCATTTTTGAACAGAACAATACTTTATTTTATAAGTTCGAAACCCTAGTTCTCTATAAAGCACTCAACTACGATAGATTTGTGCCTATTTTCTAATTAATTCGTTTATGTTTTAAGGACATACTTTTTTTTTGATAAAGTACCTAAACAAATAATATGTAACCGCCATTGGAAATAAATTACTCTATGGTTAAAGCCCTGTGCAACCTTAAACACAAAGCTAATCCATTTGCTACAGTAGTCTTAAAATCGTTTCTGTAAGATAATATTTGTGCTTACGCACATGTGGTGGCCATATTCAAACATTCAACATTTCTGAAGTGAATAGGAGTAGTTTTCAAGTTTATATTCTTGTAAATAAGTGCGCTGAGCATTTAACAAGAAAGTTCTAATAATTTGCTTCAGTTCGAAAACTGTTTCTAGCAAACTTAAAGGGAAACTACGTAGGTATTATTGGAATTGAAAAACGGTTGACGAGAATATAGCTTTTATCAGATACAACGTTCATATTTGTTCATCAAATTGACGGTTTTAGACACTAACTTGCTATACATGAAAAAACAATCAATCGTTTCACTTATTTCCGTATATCGTATAGCACAGGTTGGTAAATAATACGCCAATAATATACAAGGAAAAAGACTTTCCTCCGGAAAATTGGGACAGGAATAAAGGAAGACGCCGCATGTAGCGGTTATTAGTTAACTCAAATTGTGGTTACAGGTTTGTGTGTCACGTATATGTTGCTAGCATTATAGAGACCGTAAGCGTATTTGTTGCCCTTTGTTATTCGCTTTATTAAGGTTTTCGGTAAACGCCAAAAACACGTGTTCTGCTGAAAGTTCAGCAATTTATAAGCATGGCTAATAACGGAATATACATAGAATATCTGTATTTTGTAGAATATTATACGAACATTCACAAAAAATTTCTTAATAGAAATTTGAATAATGGATTATTAAAAATCTAGGTCTAAAGTTGTGTAGTTGTGTACTATTTGAAAAAATTTTTGTGCGTTTGATGAACAACTAACCTAGTAATGCACTACAACTAAAAATGTTAGTCTAAATCAGAGTGACAACAGAGAATGGTCTGCTAAATTAGATTTCGCTAGTGAAAGATATAAAGGTACATTAAGTCACTTTGTGTGCGTGTGTGTGTGTGTGTGCGTGTGTGTGTGCGTGTGTGTGCGCGCGTGCGCGGGTGCGTGCGTGCATGCGCGCGTGCGCGTGCGCGCGTGCGCGCGCGTGCGTGTGTGTGCGTGCGTATGTGTGTTATTATTATATTATTTATTAAAACTTTAAATTTTTACATAATATATGGTTCAAATATATAAAATATAGATATTAATATATAACATCATATAAAACTTTCAATTGTTATAACGTCATAATATAGTGCTACCTATATAATGCAGTAGTTTCAAGAAAAAAGGTAGTTAAGAACGGCAAGTGTAGCGCTACCGAAATAACACAAAAAAAACAAATAAAATAATAGAAGAAACACTATCAAAATAAAATGAAATAAATGTAATAGAATAAAACAAAATGAAACAGAGTAAAATTAAAAGTCAAAACGTTTCCAACTTAACTATTGTATATATGAGTCCATGTCCTAACGTTCGCTTCTGTTATCTGCACAGATTTCAGTAAGTTACTGCATTAAATTGTCACTAAACTGTAACTTGTCCTTCTCCACCCAGCAGGTCGTTCTTTTTACGCACGATATGTTGCAAAACTTGTTCAGTGAACGTCTGCGGTGGTGCCATACAAACTAGTTAATTATCCAAGATTTTAAACGTTGTTTGTAATATTGGGTCAACGATATATTAGAATTAACATGTTTTTATTGCATCAATCGTTGTCCAATAGATGCGAGCTTTAGCTAGGTTTATTATGCAATTTCCTAGGTCACTCTTTGCTGTTTTGACGCTGATTCCATAACATTGTTCTTTGATAAGGGGTCATTTCTGTTTCATTGGCAAGTAATCATTATATGCCAAGCATTTCCCTCACTTCTACACCATTGACAGACCGACGTATCTTTTACGCCTATGCGGTTTAAGAACTTTGCATCGGCCAATCTATTTTTTACAAACCTTCAAGAGATTATTGATTCGTATTCGAGTGTGGGGGTTTGTTACAGTTGAGTAGCAGAAGCACCAAACTCCGTTGTAGCCTACTGCGGTTGTCTTTTGTCACTTTCAATGATGTTTGGTTTATATCAACATTGGATCTATATCGATGCACTTTATTTTCACTGCCCTTGCTTGCGCTGTTCGTATACTTATCGAAAAATAATAGGATCTTTTTTAGTGATGTAGTAGGTCGTTTTTTTAGCATGCGGCATTGTACAGTCGTTCTTTCATTTTTGGATATGTTATCCATTCATCTCCTTCCCTGAAATCGGCAATAGTTCTAAGCACATATTCTACCCATCTTCTGCTAAACAGTAGAAGCAGAGTTTCGCTTGCCATCAACCTACAGTTGGTTGTTAGTAATGAATAAAGGCGTTCCCTAAATTTAGGGAAACCCGGATGCGACGTTGATATTTTGCTAAACGCATTAACCAACGATTTTACAAAAATATTCTCTTCAAAATATGCCGAGTACTTGTTAAGATCCGGTACAAGTCAGAAGCTGCCATGTTACTCCATATGAATTATTTTTCTTGATAACGTGTTTCATGATAGTTGCCCACTTATGCTCTCTAGAACTAATGATTAAACGTGAGCCATGAAACAAGCGAAAGTGGTCTTGCTGGGCTTTAAGTTATACCAAACCCATGTCAACGTATACTTTCGGTAGATACAGTTCTTCAGATTTTATCCAATGTTTACCATTCCTTACATGTGATTTTCCAATGCTCCACCCGAAGGTGCTACATTGGCCAGGAAGCGAGTTTTTTTTTTACTTGAAAAATTTTGAATTTTGCCGAACCGTTGCTGTTCTAAGCAAGGTAGGGATCTTTAACGTGCGTGACAACACTCACACACGGGACCTCCATTTTACCCCTCATTCGAACGAGAGTGCATTCTTGTGAAAAATGCTCGCCTAACATTTTTCAAGCGGACCGTGTCGGGATTCGAACCCGGGACCTTGGGCGTAGTAGTCACACACATGCCACTGCGCCACGGAGCCGCCTTGTTCACCAGTCCACATGACGTCCCTTAATTTATTTTGTAAAGTTTCTAGTTGGTTGACGTTAAATAGAAGGGTCTGCATACCATGCCACAACTTGGCTGCAATAAATTGATTGGCAATAATTTTTTTCCGATCAGTGAAATATTGGGTGCGCGTAGTTTCAACATTTCACTAGCTTTGTCTACTTTAGTACATAGAGCTTGTAATGCCAATACTGTATCTTCTTGAATATTTCCTGATAGGTGTATTCCCAGTATCTTTATATTCCCTGATAACCAGGAGAACCATAGTGGAAGTCTGTTCTCCCCCGTCATGCACCGCACTAGAGCCTATTCGTTTAAAAATGTATTTAACACCGACCCTGATTGGTTTTTATACACTAAGTAACCAGTTTGTAAATGATCAAAATCACTATTTTTTGAAATAAAAATAGACACGTCATCGACGTATGCACATACCGCTATTTTTGTTGATTGTAACTGTATCATATCGGATATAGGAAGAAGAAAACCGCATAGATGGTTTCTACAAAGATTAAGGAAAGGTTCCAAGGACAGCGTGAATAATGGACCAGACAGTGGGCAGCCCTGCCGTACTGCTCAGTAGTGCGTTACTGACCCTGAAAGTAAGGAACCGACTCTGACGTAGGATGTCGGGCTTTTGTATGTTTGTACATAGGCAATAGAAATAGGTCCAAACCCAAGTTTCTGTTGAACATTATACAAATAGTCTCGGAAGACGTGGTCATATGCTCCTTGTTCATCCAAATTTATAACTACTAATGCAATATTTGCTTGTGAAGCGTACGCGATCACGTTCCTGTGTAGATGGATGGAGTCGAAAATAGTTCTACCTGGTGTTGAGAAACTTTGGTCGGCATTAATCAGATCCTTAATTACATTCTGCAGTCTCCTTGCTATGCTCTTTGCAAGTATCTTGTAATCCGTGTTTAAAAGCGAAATATGCCTTCAGCTGTCGATAGACGTGAGTTTTTCTTTACTTTTTGGCAACAAGCTTATGACCGCTTTCGTTGTTGAGCAGGGGAAACTCATACGCAATAAAGCTTCGCTAAAAGCTTTATGATATATATGCTTCAGGTAATCCCAAAAGAATAGGTAGTACTCCGCCGTCAAACCGTCTAGTCGTGAAGCTTTATTTATATTTAAGGATTTTACGGCGATTGTAAATTCATCAAAGATAAAGGCATTTTCTAGATGCTCTTGGTCCGCATTACTTAACGTCGGCATAATGAATAAAATATTGAGCTGTTATCAGAGTGTAAGTTAGATTGGTTATATAAATATTGAAAATGGGTTGTCATTAAACCACACAATTCCAAACTACTTTTCACTGCGTTACCCTCAACCTTAATTTAAGTGAGTGAAACAAATCGTTCGCGCATGTCACGGTGTAACAATGGCCTATCAGATGCGTAGAGTTCTTTGTATTTTTCCAAGGCATGAGCTTCAAATGCATTTATTTTGTAGCTGCTACGCATATGCTTTATTAGGTCATTCAGTGTACTAATTAAGAGTTCCTGGTTGGTTTCTGTAACAACCCGTAATTTATCATTTAACATTCTATATTCTGGTCTTAAGTTTCGCTCTCGTTGTTTAACGTATTGAATTGATATTTGTTCTATTTTGATTTTGAAAGCGTCCCACCATGATACGAGATCAACCTGTACTGATTCATTATGATTAATTTCTTCGTTTAGAAAACTTTCATGCACTCTAGCGTGCGTGCGTGCGTACGTGCTTGCGTGCGTGCGTGCGTGCATGCGTACGTGAGTGCGTGCGTGCGTGAGTGCGTGCGTGCGTGCGTTCGTGCGTATACATACGTATACATATCACATTTCACCATATCTGTTTTGTTTTGTTTGATTTGAAAATTTTGTCTCGGCTAAAAATGGAATTAGCTCGTGAACATTTTACTGCGATGATTTATTACGACTTCTGACGTGGATTATCTCCACAACAGTGCCTGAATCAAGTTATTTTAACTTTTGGTGAAGAAACTCCCACTAAAATCACTGTATATCGTTGGTATAGTGAATTCAATCGTGTTCGTAGTTCGCTAGCGGATGAATTTAAAGAAGGCCGTCCAAATTATGCCAGAAATCATCGATGCTGTTTATGAATTGATAATACAAGACTGTCAAGTGACTAATCATGGAATTCAGGCACCTCTAAGCATTAGTGTGACAAGTATACATTTGATATTACATGAACATTTAGCTGTAAAAAAGCTACGTGCGCTTTGGATCCCACATAACTTGACAATCGCTCCAAAAAAAACTCGCGTCGTTTGGTGCAAAAAAATGCTCAATAAATACGATTGCGGTGCATCAAACGCAGTGTATAACATCTACACTGGTGACGAATCTTGGATTTATTCGTATGAACCTGAAAGTGAACAGTAGTCGACTGTATGGGTCTTCCAAAGTGAACGAAATCCAACAAAAGTTTTCCGCGTTCGACGCACTTCGAAGAAAATGATTTTTTAAAATAAATGGACATGTCCCGACCGTTCCGCTAGAGGATCGTAGAACAGTTAATTCTGCTTAGTCTACAACCATTTGGCACCTATTGATTTCTTTTTGTTCCCACACGTGAACAACAAACTGCGTGGACAAGAATTTTCGACACCAGAAGAGGCGGTTGCTAGGTTTAAAACCCATGTTGAGATATCTCAATCGGAATGGAGAAATGCTGTAAAAATTTGTTCTAACGTATGCATAAGTGTATCGTGGAGAATAATTTGAAAAGTAAAGAAGTTTTCACACCTTAAGTTTTGTTTTTGTTACTTATTTCCGATACATATAGAGCACCCCCGTATTAAAACGCTGTTTACCTGCTCCTTCAAATGCACTTCCTAAAAGTAATAACGTAACCCTAAACTAAAGTAGTACAACCCTACTCAAGTAGCGCTACCTAAACTAAAGTGAACCAAGCATTAAACTTAATCCAGATTATAAATAGGGAGCAACAACTTGAGACGTTAGCATTTGGTAAATCTTAAGCTAACGTAAGTAAAATTGCTCCAACGCGCTTCGGTTTATATTTGTTGTAACTTGGGCACAATCACGTAATTACTTGTACACTATCGTGTGAAAATAAACTTTTAGCACGGCATTCTATAATTTATTGTGCCATAACCACGAGTAAGAAAATTATTGCACCAAAGAAACAAGAAGTCGCTAGACTTCATAGGAGCATAAAAAGCAGAATATTCGTCTCTTATCGTACCTTGCGAAGGAACGCAAGTTATCCGAAGGTTAAATTTTGCACCGTACATGTTATTTTACAATGCTCCACCCGAAGGTATTACATGGGCCAAGAAGCGAGTTTTTTTTACCTGGAAAATTTGGAATTTTGCCGAACCCTTGCTGTTCCAAGCAAGGTAGGGATCTTTAACGTACGTGACAACACTCACACACGGAACTTAGAAACGGTAATAAACTAGAATTTGATTTTTATAGGAAAGAAACTAATGTGACTCGTTTCATTTTATCCTCCTCCAATCACAGTTTACAACATAAACTGACGGCTTTCAATTTTTTAGTGAACAAATTATATATCTTATTTACACACAATATTTAAAATAAATTATGAGCGGGTGTGCGTGCATATATGTGTCCGTATGTGTGCGTGCGCGCGCAAGTGTGTATATGGATGTATGCAAGTGTGTATGTGGATGTGTATAGGTCTGTAATTTTTGTCGATTTGATAATAATAATGAGTTATTTCGGTTGTTATTGTATATATTGGTTTCAGACTGTTGTAATAAGTTTTGGTATAGATTATTATTTTTTATTTAAGGAGATTAAAAAATGCATTACCTTTGTGTAGGTTATCTATATCGTTTTTAAAATTAATGGTATTGATTTGTTTTTGGATATGGTACCTTTCTAAAGATAATCTGTTTCGGTATTAATTTGCTGTACCTAATATTTTTGGGTTTTCAAAATCTGCTTGTTGGTGATATTCATTTAAATGTAAAGTTGGGGCGTATGATTTTCTTATTTAATTTTTTGTCACTTTTATGTTGTATGATTCAGTTCTTCAGCCATTGTTTCGATTGTCCTATTATTACGGTTTAATTTTTGGGTAACGCGTCTCCCAATTTTTAGATATACTTCGTTCCCAAATCCGGCACCTATGGTTTATTTCCTTATTGTAATTTATCAAGTTTCCGTCATAAATTCAAGTTTTAATTCTTGTATGTTGATAGCGTGCATAAAACTAGTTCTTATCACCTCAATCCGAGTCGTGATTATTTATTCTTTCTTGAGATTTGATCCTCGATGCTTATTAACGTGCATCTTATTGTAAACTAATTTGTAGTTTCACCCTTATTATTTTAATTGAGGAATTGATGATCCATTGTTTCAGAGCGAATTATTAGTGGAAATTTTATATTTGCTTTGTTCTTTTCAGAATTTTCTACAAGTTCGAGGTAAGGTTATTTATAATTATTATACACGTAAACTTCATACAGTTGTAGGACACACATTTGAAAATTCGTTTATTACATCGAGTCTCGTTGTTATAATTTAAGCCGTTTTGTAAAGAAACCGCAAAACGGTAAGGTAAATAGTAGATGTGTTCACATCTAATTATAATATTTTAGGGTTGCAGTTTTGCCGTTTTGCGGTGTGATACCGTTGTGTGTTGAAGATACTGTTAGTATCAAATTCAAGGTGCTTGTTATTTCAGTCTGGTACATTATGTACGTATTTTATCGAAACAGAACTGTAATATACGATATCCGCTCCCAGGAACTGTTCTGGTAAGATTCTACCATATTATATTTTGATTGTACGTGCCGCTAATTTGGTACCCATGCTAGCATTTCCACCAGCAAGATAATATTATAGAGCCATCTCACATTATAACTGATATTGTAATTTATTTTAATATCATTTTTGTAATAGTTTGTGCGTCGGAATTGATTTAACCAACGAATTATTGTACACATTCGTTTGGCAGACGGTTTTATCTGCATAATTGTGTGCACAAGCGTTGGTACCACTGCGAGCAGCGTTCGACTGATTTTAAATTTGTACAAGTGAACATAATTAAAATATACTGCAGCTATTTAATTTTTTATAAGTGTAAGTTACATATTGAAAAGTACGTTGGTTTTATTAACCCAAGTGCTTAAATTTAAGTCTAGTTATGATGTAAAATTGATGTTTATGTTAAACCCTATGAATATTAGAAACCAGAACTGTGTCAGTAAATGATTATATGCTATTTGTTGTTCCTTGTCGAGTTTTATGTCCGTTAAGCATCTACAGAGTGCGTGAGAAAGTTCTTAGATTGATTTCGCGGGAGGCGTACAGTTCTGATTTAGGTGGCGTTCTCCTAGACTCTTGTTCGCCGTGTCGACCTTAGGTTATTCCCACTCCCCCTCACCGACCAGTGTCTAGTCGTGTTAAAATACGGCTACTCCTGCGGCTAGCGGTTTGTAGGCGGCTCCATGGGCGTAGTTGTATGTGTGTGACTACTACGCCCAAGGTCCCGGGTTCGAATCCAGACATGGTTCGCTTGAAAAATGTTAGGCGAGCATTTTTCACAAAAATACACTCTCGTTCGGATGAAAAGTAAAGTAGAGGTCTCGTGTGTGAGTGTTGTCACGCACTTTAAAGATTCCTACCTTGTTTGGAACAGCAAGGGTTCGGCAAAATTCCACATTTTCCAGGTAAAAAAAACTCGCTTCCTGGCCAATGTAGTACCTTCGGGTGGACCATTGGAAAATCACATGTAAGGCTAACGGTGTGTATATTCTTTTTGTGTTAGGAAACCGTGTTACTATATATTGTTTATTGCAGTCACAGTTACCTTTCAAACTAGACTTCATCGTAAAATACGTAGATGACATAATTTGTTCTATGCTAAAAGACAAAAATCGAAGAAACTACTACAGCATTTAATAATCTATATCCAAAACTTCAGTTTACCACGTAAACAGAAGTCAACAGAGAGCTAAGTTTTTTGATACGATCGTCATTAGAGATTCTAATAATCAGCTTATATTTGATTCATACAAAAAAAACAAGAAATTTAGGTCGCTACCTCAGTTTTAACTCAAATCATAGTTTCAGACATAAAATAAATACTGCCCTAACTTTAAAAAACAATTTCAAAAATTTGCCGCCCTATTTTTCTACTGAACAATGGATACTCTAAATCTTTAACAAATAAACTAATTTTTCAAACTAAACACGCACAACCAGAAAAAAAAGGGAATTGAACTTAACAAATACAAATCACTACAACACATACAACAACTAACACCATCTTTAATAAAAATATTAGAAACTCCATATGTAAAAATTTCGACTAAATATAACATTAAGAACATACTCAGCAGAATCAAATACAATACTCCAAAATCACTAAAAGCAATACATACAGCATCTCCTGTAGCCGCAATAAACAATATATAATACAATCAAAACAATGGCTGAAGAACAGAATCATACAACATAAAAGTGACCAAAAACTATACAAAAAATCTTGCGCCCTAACTATACATTTAAATCAATATCAACACCAAGCAGATTTTAACCACACAAAAATATTAGATACAGAAAATGTATACCGAACAGATTATTTTTAGAAAAGAATCAAATCCAAAAACAAATCAACACAATTAATTTTATAAACGATTTAGATAACCTACACAAAAATTATATATTTTTATTCCCCTTAAATAAAAAGTAATAATACCATTTAAACTTATTAAAACAGTCTCAACCAATATATACACTAACAACAGAAAGAACTCATTATTATTATCATACAAAAATTACGAACTTATACACACACACACACACACACACACACACAGACACACCCGCACACATCCACACACAAACGCGCGCGCACGCACACTGACGCACACACACATATCCGCACATTATAATTTATTTTAAATATTGTATGTGAATAAGATATATAATTTGTTATTTAGATACACACCAAACACGCACATACATACACACGCGTGCACGCAAACACACACACACGACACCACACCACACCACACCACACCACACCACACCACACCACACCACACCACACCACACCACACACACGCCCATTATAATTTATTTTAAATATTGTGTGTAAATTAGATATATAATAGACTAATCTTGCCCCCTCTCTTTTTCCGCGCTTTTTCGTCATACCTTAGTGTGTGCCCTATCCCCCTCATCATAACCGATAGGTTTTCAGTCATGCAACTGGTTAAACTGATGCCTCCGATGATTTCTATTCTGAGCAAACCTACATATTTTTCTGAAATTTCCACTATGTGTGTGCAATAGTCTAATCTAGATCCACCTCTCCCTTTTCTTATCTCTGCTTCTAATATATTCCGCACTAATCTCTCATGCCTTAGTATGTGACCTATCATACAATCTTTCCGATATTTTACTGTTTTACAAATATTTCTTTCTTCCCATGCCACTTCTATGGCCGCTTTATTTTTAACTTTGTCTGTTCACGCTGTCTTCATCATACGTCTGTAGCACCACATTACAAAGGCTTCTATTCTCTTCCTGTTCGCTTCTCGCACTGTCCACTTTTCACAGCCGTATAGGGTTGTGCTACACACACATGCTTCCAGCAATCTTTTCCTTGTTTCCACGTGTGTTGCTTTTGAACATAGTAGTTACATTTTTTCGTTAAAAGCTGTACGACTTTGCGCTAATTTTTGTTCTATATCTCTTACTTGCGTTATTTGGATCCTAGGTGGCAAAAATTCTTAACCTCGTGTAAGTTTTTGTTTTGTATTTCTACTTTGCTTTTTGACTTACTTTTCCCTTCTGTACGTAATAGTACTTTAGTTTTATTTTTGTTGACTTTCATTTCATGTCTCTGTTAGTACTGTCCCTGTTAGAAGCGGAGATAGGAAAAAAGGAGAGGTAGAGGTGGATCTAGGTTAGACTATTGCACACAGATGATGAAAGATGTAAACTGTAGAAATTTCAGAAAAATGTGTAGGTTAGCTCAGAATTGAAATCATCGGAGGCACCAGTCTAACCAATTTCAGGACTGAAGACCTAACGATGATAATGAGGATGGTAGGACATACAGTAACACATGACGAAATAGCGAGGCATATATTAGAGGGGGGGGGGGGTAGAGGTATATCTAGATTAGACTATTGCACACAGATTGCCAAGGAAGTTGGCTGTGAGAATATTAGGAAAATACGTAGATTAACTCATAATAGAAATCAATGAAAGTACGCATGACTGATGACCTATTGATGATCACCTATATAACCTCTTAGGGCTCTAAAACATGTACTTTTTCATAAATCTTAATTTCACATTTTTAGCGATTTCAATACTTCCTCAAACTTTCAATCTGCAATAATAGCTTGAAGTTATCGCAGTCCATAGGACACCGCTAAGTAAGTAACCACTCAACCAGGGCTGCTCAATCGGTTCACCGCTCAATCAGTTTACCGCACAATCGGGGACCGCTCAATTGGAGGGACGCCAAACGGTTACCGCTCAATCAAGTGTTGGTCGGGGGCATATCTCTTAAATGCCAACTACATGATATTAATGCAAAAGCGCTTGCCGGCGTTCCATATTCAGTGTTTATACCTAGTCATACATAAACATGTAAATAAAGTTCTTGTACTAAAATTTAAAACAATGAGAAGTTACCAACTATTTTGGCTTACTGATGTTTAGCATAAGTTCTTAATTATCGTAAAGGAGGAATGTAATAATAAAGCACACGTAGTTAGACGAACACGTTGCTTTGTAGGACAACACAATTTTGATTTCACAATTGACAGCAAACAGGAATTATTAATAAATATAAAAAATTTTATGAATCGAATATTTCTAGCCTTACAATAAACTCCTTCTGCATTATAGAGCAGTGTTGTCACTCGAAGCTTTGAAGAAGTAAGTATGCCAGTATTTGAAATCACTATGAAACAGTACTTGAAATTCACAATGCTTTATTTCATTTAACCAAATGTCATAGCAATATTATGAAATGTTATTTCAACGGGTAACTCGCGCTTGTTTCTTCTAGAATAGATCCAGCATATATAATTTTATATTTCTGAAAATACCTTTATTTATAAGCACATTCGTATTACGTGACATCAATAGAAAAGTTTCTGAGAATAACATTATGATACACTACATAGCGGTGGCTATTAAAACTATTAATTCCCTATTTCTGGAAGCTGTTCAAAGCTTACGCTGCACAATGTTTACAGTTTAGCACACATAAAACGTTTTTAACAATAGATCAATATACAAATACCCGTAAATATAAAATTATGACCTGAAACGCCTCAAAACTACTCTTCAAAGCAACACGACGCGGTATGTGTAAATGCAGCTATAAATTAGCTTTTGAGCTCTCCGTTTGTCGAGTGGCAATATACTTTGTAAAGTTACGGTTTTCTAATAAAGCAACACAATCGTATCAAATTGAATACTAATTATATACTGAAATTAAATTATTGGCGGCAGTAGCTTGTGCACGTATACCAATTTATATACATCCGTGATACAAGGTGAACACTGTATAGAAATCGATAACTAAATAGTGGTGAATAAGTTAAAATAATAACTTAGACTTTTATGCAAAGCTTAAATGATCATTTCAAATTGAGCTAGTAATTGAAAGATGGAAATATAAGATCCCGGACATGACTTAAACCTGTATGTTAGGCTTTCCGGGCCCATAAAATTCTAAGTTATTATTTCAACTTATTAACTACGACGTTAGTATTTATCAACCTACTCTGTGTAGTTAACTACCTAATATATTTAATACTTGACTTATAGCCGTAATTTTGAGCGTCGCTTCCCGTCCATAACTGACATAACTCAAAAACTTACCACTGTCAGATATGATTCAGAAAAATGACAAACGTAGTTGGAAGCTAGGTTGATGTATGGTTGTGTACATAATTTAGATTTGTAAATTTTCCAATTGTCGTCACCTGTCCCGGTGGTGTAATTGGAAAAGACATTGGCCTGGAAAACCTAACATACAAGTTCAAGTCCTGTTCGAGATATATATATATATATATATATATATATATATATATATAACATCATCTAAACAATTAGGCTAGATAGCTCAATTGGTTAGAGCACTGATCCGGAGAATCAGAGGTTGCAGGTTCAAATCCTGCTGTAGCCGTTCTTTTAGTGGTTTTCAATTGCTAGTTCGATTTGAAATGGTAATTCAACTTTAAATACAAAGTTGGGTTTTCATTTCATCTTAATAACTATTAATATATATCAAGCATTCATTTGCATTCCAAATGTGGATTATTCTTCTGTATTAATAATAATAAAATTACATGTTTGTATTATTCCGAACGTTGCAAAAATGGGATGATCAAGTTATTAGTACATGAATTATGTATATAACTAGATTCAATTTCCTTAAATGCAAGACGTAATTGAAAATCATTAACAAGGGCCAAGCTTCAGTAGTATTAAGTATAACATCATCTAAACAATTAGGCTAGATAGCTCAATTGGTTAGAGCACAGATCCGGAGAATCAGAGGTTGCAGGTTCAAATCCTGCTGTAGCCGTTCTTTTAGTGGTTTTCAATTGCTAGTTCGATTTGAAATGGTAATTCAACTTTAAATACAAAGTTGGGTTTTCATTTCATCTTAATAATTATTAATATATATCAAGCATTCATTTGCATTCCAAATGTGGATTATTCTTCTGTATTAATAATAATAAAATTACATGTTTGTATTATTCCGAACGTTGCAAAAATGGGATGATCAAGTTATTAGTACATGAATTATGTATATAACTAGATTCAATTTCCTTAAATGCAAGACGTAATTGAAAATCATTAACAAGGGCCAAGCTTCAGTAGTATTAAGTATAACATCATCTAAACAATTAGGCTAGATAGCTCGATTGGTTAGAGCACTGATCCGGAGAATCAGAGGTTGCAGGTTCAAATCCTGCTGTAGCCGTTCTTTTAGTGGTATGAGCTATGATATCGCCGTACACTGAGAAAAGTTATTTGGTTGAAACAACCAACTCTGTTGTTTTGAAGAGTAAAGCATTTGTTCAAGTATTTTTTAGTCGTTCTAAACGAAACTATATTCACTGAACCGCTTGTGGATGGTTAAACTAACTACAAAAATTAGTTGACTTAAATTTGTTTGTTTGAATGCAAAATAACAGTTGGTTAATAAAAGAATGCAAAAGTGAATTTTATTAAACATCATTTAGGGGTATGTAGGGTCACAAGGGTGGTATACTTTATACAAGCAACACCAAAACTAAGTAAACCAAACATTTCATTCATAAGAAGCACACAATTTGCAAATTATGCAAAAGCAAATATCAATCACACTGTATAAAATTCACAACTAACTTCAGTCAATTAAAGGAAGCTCATCCTTTAATAATTTAATCACATTTAGTAGAATAAACAACCCTAGACGCAATCCAATTAATTTTAGAAACGTTATACATCCAAAAACTTTAGATAACTACAAATTAGGAGTATCTAAAGTCAAACAAATGTAAAACGAATCTTATTTAAACTCGACGCATTAATGTAAGAAAATAATCATGCATGCTCACAATAAACCGGTCTTTCAAAACAAGCATATTTCAGGACATAAGAAGTCAATAAGCGCATATAATTTACTTCGTCTATTAAAGAAACCCATTATAAAATGTGCCTACGTGATCTTTTACGAGTAAACCGGCAAATTCGAATAAAATTCAGCATATAAGGAAAACAAAATATGTAAACATACGGTTCGGCATGCATGCAAGACTAAATATAATAGTTTATAAATTCCCATACAAAATATGAATACATGATATTGGAAGGTACAAAGTACCATAGCCAACGAACTCCATAACGTAAAGCTTTGGTGTCTACGTGATTTGGGACCATTTGAACAAAATATAGGATAGGTAACTCCGTGTAAAATCTGAAGGCTTACAAGATAAGACAAGTGCAACGCCTCAACAAAGATAATGCGCGGTCAGGCCAATGGCAGCACGTGGAAGGGCTCGCCTTTATATATTACACCAAGCTGTTAATGATCTCAGCAACTGAAGCACGAACTGTACTAGTTTGAACAAATATACTACGCAAATTAAACCACGATGTATAACTGAAAATCAGTAATTAAAATTTCAAGTACAAGTGCACGTTCAATTATACAAATGTAATAGAAAATTCGCCGTCGACATAAGACGTAAGTCTAAATTTTAATTAAGGTAAACATGATCTTTAACATTTATTAACTTAGAGCTCTAAGGACTAGGAAATCTAAGGAATTTAAGAAATCTACTGAGAAATTTACTAAGCGATTCAGTAAACAATTCACTAAACAAATTCAATGAGAAATCTAATATAAAATCCAATACTACGAGTAACAACTATAATAAAGGGGAAAACTCTGAATCAGGACGTTAAACTGATAGCAACACAAGGTCACTGGTTAACCGCATGTAGCGGCAGTTTAAAGGATTTGGGTGTACGCAGAGCTACACATTCAAACCAGGAAATCAACCGAGAAAAATACCAGGTTAGCGATCGTAGATAATTAATAGCATAAGACTTTTTTTTTGAACATTGAAAACTTGCGTGTACTTAGATATTTATATGAAGGGTCACCAAAAATTTTGATTGATACGTAGAAATTACGTTAAGAAAAAGAAGAGTCATGGAACGTTTAACGAGGCTTCCCATATTAAAGTTATTTTTGCTGGCTTTATATATTTTTAATAGGGTTATAATTTGGTGATGAACAGATTTATATTTTTACTTTGATTCAAGGGTTTTAAATAGCAAATAGTATTACGAAGGTTGTAGAAGTGCAATTTGTACATATTTCTTGGTTTATTATACAAATTTTTGGTTATTTAGTTTATTTTATTTAGGTATGAAGTGTTAGAGAAAAAGGGGGTAAAAATTTCACTGTTGTCGTATTGTCGTGCACTGTGTGGGGATTAACTGAGTTAGTCGAGGCATAAATCTAATTGTGTGAAATTTAAAACTTATTTTAGATTATTTAGGAACACAAAGCGGTGGCGAACAGCAGGCAACTGAGCGTTAATCGAAGTACGACGTTATCATAGCAATATAGCAATATATATATATATATATATATATATATATATTCCACTAAAGCCTGATATAGCTGTCGTACTGCCAGTCAAAGCAGCAAAGCACTATTTATAAGTCCTAAAGTATTATTTGCAGAAAAGAATGATAAAACACCAAGCGTGGTTTAAACGTAGGGAACTAAAAGGTTTCATCTCCTTTTTGTAATTGTCACTGCAGTTGCACATATTTATTCTCCAAGCACTGAACAGGTGACTGAAAATCTTGAAATCGTGATGAAAGTAATGTTTCAGTAATACTGAAAAGCAATTTGACATATAGCAGTGACAGAAATAGTGTTAAAATAACCCAAGTGTTTGAGTTATACCAAAACTTAGGGTTTAACAAAGAAACATTAGTAATATGTTATACTTTAGAAAGATACTTGTGGTTGACGCTATTCGGAGAGCCCTCATGATTTGCTGTGTGTAATTGCTTGCGCTTGGGATCTAAATGACTCCAATATTTTATCCACTGTCGGCAATAACAAAGGAGGTTCATAAATTTTCTGTAGAAGCATATGTATCTCTGTACAGTCTCAAATGACTGCTTGTTGAAGTTGTTATCTTTCAAACTTATTTAAAATTAAAACCTCTTCGGATAAAAAAAGCGGTAAAGGTTCTACTAAACTCAACACACTCTGATTTTATTTAATTCTTTTTGTTCATGCTTTGAAGGTTCTGGAAAGTTCAAAATGTGGTAAATTTTTATCAGGGCCCACGTGAGGTCAAAAGATACCCGCGTACCACTCCATAATTTTGTTCTCTCAGACAATTCAGTTGTGGTAGACAACAAATGCGACATAGTTTAAACAGTTAATCATCAATTAAAGTAAATTAAACTAATAGTGTTTTTTATATAAACATATATTGTTTACATTAGAAAAAGAAACAATCACTAAAGCAAAAAGAATTTAGTCTCTAAGAATTTAAGATTAAGTTGATCTAAAAATTAGGTGGGATAAGAATAGGTTTGTACGTAGCTGTATACTATAAATGTTTAAAGTTTGTTTTTATCACAATGCATCAAAAGCGTACAAATTTTATTTTTTATGCAAGGGACTTATTACATTAAATTTTAACGTTAAGAATCTACGTTACGTAAAAATTATGGAAACTAAACCTTTACTTTTTATTGCTGCAAATTCTTTTAAGATCAGCTCTGCATTAATAGTATCTAAAAGTTCAGCTTCTATGGTCAAAATGGAAAATCTACATTATCTTTCCTTCAACAAGGTTGACTTTAAATATTTTATGTCAAACTAGTGGTTCATTATTATGCTTTACTGCTTAGTTAGCAACTACTGGTAGTGTAATTTATACCCGTGCGGGCATAAAGACACAAAAGAAACAGTTTTCGGTTAATTTATTAATAGCTCTTGTTAATAAAATTACACAATTTGAAAGAAGATTATTGTATAATTATCTAATTAACATTACTAGTAGATGGTTGATAGCAATCCTGCCGCATCATTTCCTCCAGAATCCCTCATTTCCTCACTCATCTGGAACAATTTACATGTAAATTCCCATAAGGAGGAAATGAGGGAGATGAATCTCCTCTTGCTCTCTCCCTGTGGAACTCCTTGTGAAATTTTTTACCCCAACCATTTTGATTACGTCACACCCGCATTCTTTCCACCCGCGAGATAAATCTTTCTCCACATTTCCACCCACGAGATAAACCTATCTTGTTTGGTATCAATTAATATTAGATTTTTCTCAGCTACCCAAATCTCTTTAAATTTTTCAGATTGTACCATCCCCAAGGGAGCTACCCCAATTTTAAGATTTCTTACCTGTAGCGACTTTTGAGCGTTCTTATTAATTTTTTATACATGCGATACATTAAATTAGCTTAGAATTTTACACAGAATCCGAATCTGTAAACAGATTTAATATCCGACTACGCCCTGCAAAGTTATACCCCTTTAAAGTCCGGAACCTCTAAATTTTTGTTCATCTATATATTTAACTCCATTTTTAAAACCTTTTTCACTACCCAAGACTTATGCTTTAACCAACACAAAAATTAAGCACACAAAATTTTAATAATTTATTTTATCCAATTTACAGTTTAATAAACTAATCATTCCAATGTAATGTGTTTTAAATATTTAAATGGGAAGGTCGACTTTTGGCGTAATCATCGCTCTGAATTACATGTGAAAGCTGTATATCTTCTCCAAACAAATGCGGTTATTACAATAGGAAAGTACGCTAAATGCAAGTCAATTAATAGCAATTTAATATTGCTTACTGACCTACCTTAATTAGGTTGCTGTCTATTAGGAATGATGTACTTTTTGTTGCCCTCGCCCGATAAACTGATTTTATTAATAAGCTGTGTATAAAGTTGGTGTTTACATGGTTTCGTTTAAGACCTTGTACATATTTTCCGGATTACTAGAAGACGTTATGATTTAAAATAGGAGCACGCCCTGTATATAATTTTTTTTGCTTGGACTTACTATTAATTATGTTTGTGTATTAGAAATTGATGAATAATTGCAGGATACAAATTTTAAATAAACACTTCACTAAGGGAACACCGAACTTGTTGTATACAGAATACTTACTAATAAAGCAATTTAATTTTAAATAACTTCTACGCCATATTTTTCGAAAATGGCAGGCTTGAATATTTTCTTTGGAAACAATCGAAGATTGCCAAAGACACTCGAAGAGTGCACAAACGCGGTCACTAAACCACAATTAATAATCGCCTTTATAGGTTTAACATTTCTACCATTACCCAATGACTTTAATTTCTTATTGGAGAGAATCCCTATTCTCCCACGCACCGCTGCGTAGTTGCATGCCTACCCCTTTTGGGGATATATGCTCGTTATAGGTTGTAGCACCCGCGGTTTTACTTAACTACACTTTGTGAGATCCCTTTAATCTTTTTAATCGTGTCCTTCTCGCGTACAATACAGTAGGACTTAGCCTTACTACCAACAAATTATAATACTAGACCCACATTAAAGTTGTCTTTGAATTTCTCTACAATTTTCTGTTAACATGCGGTATATTGTGTTTATTATTTGCGGGGTACACCACTTTAAACCCAAAAATAAAAACATGATAGTTTAATACGTCTATTAATAATTCATGGTAATGTTGGCGATACAAATATGTAAAAACAAACTTTATCAAGAAAATATAATGTTTTTAATAGAATACATACATGTATTGATAACATCTGTAAACCGCTGTGGTAACCAGAGTCTGGCGAATCTGGGATAGCCAAATCTCTAAAAATTTGCGCAAGCGATTGCCTTGCAGTTGCATCTTTTAAGTACTGGATGGGGAAACATTTAATAAGTTCCAACGCTGTCAAGTAATTTAAATTGCTGCAATCATTAGACAGAGAAATACTGGCACTGCTCTCTCCCTCTAATAACGTTTGAACCCCTTCTTCCTCCGTCGTATTTCCACATACTTTTATATATCGCCAACAAATTTTTCGTAAAATTCTGGAAAGTTTCTACATCTTAACTCAGCCATTTTAAAACAGATCAATTATCGCAAATTTAATAGCTTGATGCACTCGTACGCAGGTAGCACAATAACATTCCCATCTTTCGTAATCTTCATATTATATAAATTCTCTTTTTCAAAATTGTTCAACAGCCATATACTTCTATTAAAGGCTGTGCTCAGCTGCAATTTGAAATCTTGATCCAATTGTATGCCAACAACATCGTTTCCAGTAGTCAAACCATTTAATCTGACTTGTTTTGAGTCTTGAGCAAATTGGTGAATTTGAAATTCCACTTGAAAAGTACATAATTTTTTCCAATCGAAGTAAGAGAATGTTATCGTAGAATCAGCACACATACCACTACAGCAAATAACTTGGATGGCAGGTTGAAGACCACCATATAAATCAAAACCAACTTCTATTATATGGTGGTGATAATTTGGAGGAAATTCGCCTAACCTATAGGTTGACTTACCAACTAGTTAGTTGATATTTAATTGTGGTATTTGCACATCACTTGTAACGTCAACACAAGAATAATCCATCTTTATTTTATAATTTTAATCAAACTCGACAATACTTTGACGACTAATGCACTGGAACATGGCTCTCGCCTTTTATGCCGATGGTCGAGCGTGCGCAGCTCCTTATTATATTAGTCGGCGTTATATGCAAGTCTTGACTGGAAAAGTGACGCGTATAATTGTTTTATAGTGGGTTTTACCTGTATGTATTTAACCACCAACACCATTTTTAGAATTATTAAACAAAATTACTCTTAGCAGTATTTTTAATATACCGTCGTGTAAGATTTCAATTATTGTGTTTTTCCTCAGGTTCTCACATCCCTCGCAATTTTTTTCAAATCGAATGACCCCTTACTGATTTGCAGATTAACCTTTTGCAAGCACCGTATATAATTCACCTTTAATCTATTTCTAAACTGTATCGCTCTGTCTTTTGAGATAAACCCATGGTGTAATCTATAAAATTAGTATAGAATTTTCCTGGGGAATTGAAATTAATCATCGCGTCTTTTAAAATTAGACAAAGACCTGTATATATTGTATTAATATTCAAAAACCTAGCAGCAAAACACCTTTGCATTTTTATTTAGATTTAGCTCGATAATAGAGTTAAACTCCAAAAATATTTATTAGAGGCTAGAATTGTTAAAATTTTTAATTAGTGAATCCACATACAAATGATTAAACCAAAAGGTATAATACATATATTAATTCTGCACGGTGAGCTAGAAAGTGGTTTGATAATCTATTTTAAATGTAGTTCAACATAAGACGTATATTCTAAATAAATTTAGTGAAATGCATGATCATTAGCCTTGCATTGTTTGTCGATGACGTCTGACTATTAATTTAATAAAAGCACTTTCCACAATTCTAGTTAATATACGGGAATACACATTCTATAATTTGATTTAAATTGGGTTAATGTAAGGACAAATTATACTTTTACTTTCTCTATGTACATAAATACGAGGGAAATGATACCAAAAGTTCATTTTAAGTTTATTTTTGTAAAACGTAAAGTCGTTTATAGTGTAATTAATAGTAATACTGAATTTTCAGTCTTTGGTTTAAAATTTCGTGTGAGGACTATCGACAAAAAAGAGTAAGTCTTAGTTTGAATTTTGCAAACGTAGAAGAAATTAATATTTACATGTATAATTCAAAACTGTTAATCAATAATTTTTCTAGAATGAACATCTTAAGTATTGCGTGCAGTGTGTGCGAAAATGTTTTTACTGGATGTGATGCCATAAAAAAACACAACGAAAGGCACATCGAGATGGTTTATTTCCAGGAGGAACTAAAATTACAGCCAATGAGTGGGAACAAATTAAGGATTTGGAAAACCAATCGACCGCAGCGCATAAAGAACGTATAAACGCCGCAATTCAGTTAGAACGAACCAAGTTACTATTTGAAAACCATACACCATAACAAAATCTTCTTCCAAAATCATAATTGTAGGCCTGAACCCGTTCGACGATTACAAAATAATTTTTAGATTTGTTGACACCATTTCGCAGAGCGTACTTGATGTATCCCTCAACGTATTTAGGAAGTTTATATCAAATCTTCCACACATTATACGCATTATGGAAGTTGGCATGCGAAATCAGATATGCAAATTCGACAACTTGCGCTTTTATTTAAATAAGAATTGTTTAGTGAAGATGGTGACATTTGATGAGAATTATATGATATTTACCAAAGGAACTTTAGAGCACTTTTTAGGGGTATCTCAGATCGTTCTCAACCATGCTAATACTGTAACGTTCGGTTTAACTCAACGTTTAGTATTGTATAGTTTACTTTAGCGAGCATATTAAACATGCCAATTTGTGATAAAGGACAGTCAAGTAAACTGTACACTTTTTTAAAATTGCGAAGAAGGCTAGAAAGTGACAGTTGGGGATTGTCAAATTTATAAAAAGTGTCGAGTCGCGTTTTACGTTTGGGGTGTGTTTTAATTAATCTTTTGTAGGTCTACTCTAACATCCGATGTTATATACCGTCATTGTTATGCCTATAAGATGCCAATTCATAGTGGGAATTTATTTGGATGAAAGAAAAGTGACCTCAGATTACATTTGCTGTACGCTGTAATCAACCGATTTAGTCGAGAACCTGATGAATTAACACACACCTATGATAAAGTTAGTTGGGCTGTTACTAAGTGACCAAACTGGTTCGCACGCTGGTATTGGGATATTTTACCCTAAGCTATAGAATGTTCTTTTGCATCTACCGTCAGTGAAGCTAAAAGTAGATAGTGTGTTTCGCCCCGTATTTACCCTACTTTCACTGTAGTCAACAGTGTAAAACAGGAAGCCCCTATGGTCATGTGGTCATGTGGTCATATGGTCATGTGGTCATACGGTCATGTGGTTATGTGAGCAGGGAGATTAAATTTGGTATATAAGGAAGTAGTTTTGGGTTGAGCTTAGTTATAGTAAGACATTTTTCGAAAGATGTCGCATTCAAGCAATCAGGAGTGCTCCAAACAATCTATTACAAAAGCAGCAGAGGATATCCTGGATGGCTCGAGTTTCTACGCTGCTAGTAAAAAAATATAATATACCTAGAACAACGTTATGCAGATATGTTAAAAGGTTGCAGAACGTGAAGAAATTACATAATTCCAACGATGCATCCAGAGATGTTATACCAGAAGTTAAAATACCTATACAGAATTATGATAACTTTGCTATTGCTAGTGCAAGAAAGGATGGTAAACATGGCCCATTGTTCCCGTCTAACATACGAGCTATATTCGTGGGACCATCGAGTTGTGGGAAGACCAACGCTTTAATATCTCTGATCCTGCACGAGAACGGCCTTAGATTCCAAAATGTCTATGTATTTTCGAAAAGTTTATATCAACCGAAATACGAATTGTTAAGAAACGTTTTTACACCATTAAAAGAAGAAATTGGATACCATGAGTTTGAAAATTACGACGATTTGATTGAACCCAGAGATACCAAAGAAGATTCAATTGCGGTTTTAGATGATATACCTGCAAACGAGCAAAGCAAAATCACTCAATTTTTCTCGTTCGGCCGACATAAAGCAATAGATTCGATCTATCTATGTCAAACTTTTAAAACATAGACTCAGAGATAACGCCCATGTAATCGCATTATGGAAACAGGATGAAACTTGAAACCAATCTCAGACATATCTTTTCGGATCATATAAGTGGTGACATGACATATCTGAAATTTAAAGAAATGTGTTTACAGTGTTGGGGTGACTCAAAACATAATTTTATAACTGTTGTGAAAGATTTTGATTTGGATAATGGTCGATATAGGAAGAATTTCGACGAGTATATAAATATTTGACATTATTCAAAAAAAAAGTTAGTTCCCATCCAGAGTCCGATGATGACGAACGTTAACAATTTTATTGTAAATAAACGTAAGCTTCATTTTATGCAGGATTGTGTACGAAAGAACTTTGCGGCATACAAAAAGGGAGACGCTACATCTCTACAAAAATTCAAAGAGGTGCACAAACAATTGATTGATCCCTTGCAAAATCGCCGATTCCTAGTCACAAGGAATAGCGGAAAGAATTTTCACACCTACAACAAGCGTTAAAGTTGAAAACAAAGGCTAGCTTTTAAAAAAGATTAAGTTACCAGTTGACGACGAGCCTGTACATCTTTATTATACGGACGTGTTAGCTAGAGACGAATACGAAAATATATACAAGTCGGTTATGGAGTAAAGTATAACCGTCAATTGATACGCAAGTTATGTATCCCCCAATTACATATATATATTGATATAATTGAATCTAATAGGAATTATTAGAAATTATTAAGTAAAAGTATAAGTTCAATGCAACATTGTAATACAAGGATAACCCAGAGAGGTTATCGACAGTTCATGTGAACGGACATGCAACTTTGCATCCGTGAGGGCAGTGATACTGCAGGTGGCAGGTCACAGGCGGTCAACAGACCGCAATTACTTAGAATTAAGTTGTTACATTGTATTAAAGTGTACAATTAAGGAGAAACGCAGACATGAGATCTGCAAGTTCTCACAGCCGTGTGAGGGCAGGTTATTATAAAGGCCCGGGAGCTCAATGCCCGGCAGTCAGTCTCCAAACTCCATACTTCGTTGTTTGAGCTACTCACCTGTACAATAATTAATTTTAGTATTATGTACAAGTTATCCAAATTTTAACTAATAAAAATATTGTTAAAGTTTCAAAGTGTTTTAAAAACCAGCTCCAAAGGCCCGAACTTTAACTGGCGCAGTCGTAACGGATGTCAAAAGGGCACTGAAAATCCAAAATCGGAAGATTGGTGACCAAGAATTTTATTCGAAATTTTGGCAGAACCCAAACCAAGTTGGAGGAAGAACAAGCATAGTCTGAATCCAGCAACAAACCAAGTTGGACAAGGAACAAAAATCGTCTAAGGCCAACAATCAAACCAAGGTGGACAAGATACAGAATCGATCGAACCCACCAAAGAAACAGATGAAACTAATGTAAGTTCATTTCCATAACCTTTTTTATTTCAAACCAAAAAACCAAATTGATATATGCTAGTATTATAACTATTGAGTACCATTTATATTTACTGTTTATGAATTGTATTTTTATGAATATTTTTGAAAATAGTTCAAAGTGAATTACTTTCAAAACGAGACTATATAACATTTTATGAAACTTGAATGTTAAAGAAATATTTTTCTTTAAAAAGCAAATGAGACTTGATTATTTACAGAGAGATTTTCTTAAAATAAATAAGAATTGAATCTAAAAAGAGATTTTCTTTTTAAAAGTAAATGAGAATTAATATTAAGATATCCTTACCATAATAAATAGAACGAACTCAAAATAATCCAAAAATAAACGGGCGTGCACATTCACTAACACCAAATAATTACCGCGATTCAACGCACGTTTATAAACCGGCAAACTAGAAACACAGAACGCAATTTAATTTCAAAGCTAAAGCTAATCTTTAAGCAATCACGGAACAATTATTAAACCATTGACCTCTATAATACTAATAAATCATAGCAAACACTCTGCTACGGTAATTTAAAACCACCTAAGATAAATACGCGAAGAAAGCATTCCTTATTATACAGTTAAAACTCAGAGAAAATCACTTTCAGAATTCTTGCACAGTACTAAAGAAATAGCTTTCAGGAACTTTCAGTACTAAAGCAATTTGCATCATAAGTACTAAATCTATCACGGAATAATAAAATCGACGCAATTTCTATATTAATAAAAGCGTGTACAATTGCAATAAACTCTAAACGTTTTCAACTAATTAATCAGCATTATAAAGTGCAGTAAAACGATCATCATAAGAATCTTTAATTAAAACGCTAAAACGTTATCATACACTCATAATTGTAAACCTGAAAACGCACATTACGGAGAAATTCAATTACCAACAAGCATTATAATACCAAGAGATCTAAAATAAAACAGACGTAACACTTTATGCAAAAGCAGTTAGCAATTACAGAAACAGACGTATCTAATTTCTATTAACACCTGTAAGAGTTAAGTACCTCAACAAGTATAATCATATGTACGCAATTATTACAAAGTAATGAACACTATATCTTTTAGTAGTTCATGCAAACAATAAAGTGCAACCTCGAGTCATATTAATTACAAGTTGACAAAAGTTAAATAAAACAAAGCTAAACGAGAATAAATCTATCCATTTAAGATTCCTTAAGAAGCAGGAACTCAAGACAAAGTAAAAGCTGCATTAAAACAGACAAATCCCAGACTACGGTAATTATTCTAACATTATTGAAATAAATCTCACAAGAACATCACTGCACTGTGTAATTAAATATAAACAAAGAACGACTACGATTTTAAAAATAACTTGACGCAATATTAACAAATCCAAGCCAAAAATCTAATACTACAAGTACGAAATTAATCTCAAATTCTCACCAAATTCTATCCACCCAATCCAAACTGAAAATTAACCATTCCTAACTAAAAATAACGCCGAAAAATAACGAAATAAACATCAACCTTTACCAAAATTTTATTTACCTAATCTAATTGAAAATTAACACACCAAAACCAAAGTTAACGTTTCAAATAGCTAAATCAACATCAATTTTACAAAACTCTAAGTTATTCAATCTAAAAGGAAAATTTAAAAACCAAAGCAAAAATAACGTCATAAAAGGAAAATCATCCCCAATTTTACAAAATCCAAAATTACTTAATCCAAAAGAAAATTAATACATCCAAAGCATAATAAACGCTACAAATAACAGAACCAACCCCAATTTCTACAAAATTTGAAATTTCACAACCCAAACGGAAAATTAATAAATCCGAAGCAAAAGTAACAATACAAATAGCGAAATAAAGCTTAATTCAAAAAAAAAAATTTTTTGAAATTTTCAAAAAATCGAAAACAACCCTTAACCAACATGAGTAACACAGACTTACGTCTCTATTTAGAGACAATTCAGACGTTCGATGGCACGCAGGCCCATCTCTCAAATTTCATTGGAGCATCTGAAATGTTCCTAAAACCTTTACAAACCCGGAGATGACGCAAGAAATTCATTGCTTATACGCTTAGTAATAAGTAAACTAGCCGGAAGGGCACTAACATTAATCGCCAGTAGGGACGACTTATCGGAATGGGACCAATTTAAACAGCTACTAATTGCATATTTTGGAGACCAACGTAATATAAAATGCCTGGTACGAGACCTAATAAACCTTAGAATGGAACACAATCAATCCCCTACCAATTCGGAATGAAATGCCAAGACGTGAGAAGTTTAATTTTAACAAAATTAAAATCGAAGAACCCGATCAAAACGTTAGACATTTAAAAACAAAAATGTATGACGAAATGGCACTAGACACATATATAAACGCTTTACCAGAACGACTATCGGATAAAATCAGATTCCAACGACCCCAAAATTTAGAAGAAGCTATGAGCCTAGTAATAGAAGAAGAAAATGTAATGTATTACCGCAACAGACTATACAATCCCAACGCAAATAAAAGTTATTCACCAACAAAACTATACAAGCTACAAGACAAACAATCCCTCAACAAAAATTCACACCCTTTAACACACAAACAAATCAACCGCGAAGTAACAACCCAAGTTTTAACAATACCAATTTTAATAATCAATTTAAAAATTTTTCAAGACCAACATTCAACCCAACTTTTACGAAACCCGCATTCCAACCGAGATTCAATCAAAACCTAAACCAACAAAGACCAGCATTCAACGCAAACCCTAATAGAAATACACCAATGACTAATACTCATAACAACCCTAACAATTATTACAAACCAACACCAATGGACACCTCATCTGGTAACACCAGACAAAACACAAAAATAACACATATCCGACCAAACCCTCATCAGAAACGTAATTTTACATCAGAAGAATTATTTCATCAAGAAATAGAAAAATTTGACACTGACCAGAATAATGACATTGAGACACCTACGAACAATGAAACAAACCATGCAGAAACTTATGAACGTGACGAACAATACGAAACTTACGAGGAGTATGATGAAGAAAACTCGAACTCAAATTTTCAAATGGACCCATTTATAGACAACCAAACTTAATAAACTTAAATAACATAAATCATTTAGTATTACCATACATAGAAATACCCCACGCCAAATTCAAACTATTAATCGACACCGGATCATCTAAAACATTAATTAGCCCCAGAACCGTACAAAAACATTATTTAGATTATGTAGAAAGAGAACCATTTAAAATCAAAACAGCCCATCAAACAACACTACACCAATTCGTAGCCAATATACCCTTACCGAGAACATTTAATGTCAAAATGAAACATAAATTTTGTGTATTCGAATTTAACGACAAATATGACGGATTAATCGGAATGGATCTTCTAAGAAAATTAGGAGCCAACATTGACATTAAAAATCGCTTATTAAGGACAAAATACGGAAAAATCCCAATTAAATTTCAAAACACACAAGTTGAACAAAATACACTATAGAACCCCGAACGGAAAGAAAAATAAAAATCCCAGTAAAATCTAACAAAAATTTAGGAATAATAAATCATATAACTTTTCAACAAGGAGTAGAAACCCCAACTGCCTTAGTTCAAATAAAAGACAATTTTGCAACCACAACAATATTAAATTCAAACGACTATCCCGTAGAATTATCACTGACAGACCCAATTAACGTAGAAGAACTAAATTTTAACGAAATGGAAATAGACGAAAATTTAGAAAACGATTACAACCCAATAGAACATGACGAAATGTTAAGAGAAAATTTAACTAACATCCGCTTTAATACCGATATCAATCAAGAAGAAGAAAGAGCAATTAAAAACTTATGTTTTGAATACCGAGACATATTCCATTGTGAAGGAATACCATTAACATTCACCAACACAGTAAAACATAATATCGAGTTGACAGACAATAAACCAATCTTTACAAAAGCATATAGACTACCTCATGCAAGCCAAGAAGAAGCTGACAGACAAGTAGCAGATTTATTAGACCAAGACATAATCCAGCACTCCAATTCACCATGGAGCAGCCCCGTGTTAATAGTACCTAAGAAATTAGACGCAACCGGAAAGAGAAAGTACAGAATGGTAATAGACTATAGAAAGTTAAATGAAAAACGGTAGATGACAAATATCCACTACCAAATATAACCGAAATTTTAGATAAATTAGGCAAATGCCAATATTTTACAACATTAGACCTAGCATCAGGATACCATCAGGTAGAGATGGAAGAAAAGACATATCAAAACAGCCTTCAGCACACCTAGAGGACATTACGAATACAAACGAATCCCATTTGGACTAAAGAACGAACCCGCTACTTTCCAGAGAGTCATGGACAATATACTACGAGGAATACACAATGAGAAATGCCTTGTATACCTTGACGACATCATAGTTTATTCCACATCACTGGTAGAACACATAGAAAGATTGAAAGAAGTATTCGAAAGACTTAGACAAGCACATTTTAAAGTAAAATTAGACAAAAGTGAATTTTACAAAAACAAGTATCATTTTAGGACATGTAATAACACCCCAAGGAGTAATGCCAAATCCAGACAAAACAAATGCAGTTCTAAATTACCCATTGCCAAAAACAAACAAAGAAATTAAAGGATTTCTAGGACTTAGTGGTTACTACCGCAAATTCATTAAAGGTTACGCTCAGATAACCAAACCCCTGACAAACTGTTTAAAAAAGGGAAACAAAATTGAACACACCCCGGAATTTATTAAAGCAGTAGACAAAATCAAAACATATTAACTAATCACCCTGTATTAGAATACCCAGACTTTACAAAACCATTTATACTGACGACAGACGCATCGAATGTAGCATTAGGCGCAGTATTGAGCCAAGGAAAAGTAGGTAGCGATAAACCTATTAGCTACGCATCCAGAACCCTAAATGAAACCGAACAAAATATAGCACTATAGAAAAGAGTTATTAGCCATAATTTGGGCAACAAAATATTTTAGACCTTACCTATACGGAAGAAAATTTTACATATATACCGACCATAGACCACTAGTATGGTTATGCAAACTGAAAGAACCGAATTCAAAATTACAAAGATGGAGAATCAGACTCGAAGAGTATGATTACGAAATTATATATAAAAGGAATTTATAACAACAACGCAGACGCTTTAAGCAGAATTCAACTCAATGCATTAGAAACGGAATCCATTATAGGAAACGTAGACGATACAGAAATAAGGGAAGATCCAGACGAGATCGACACTATACATTCGACACAAAACGAAGAACCAAAAAACGCGATTAAAATTTTAAACGAAGCAATCGATATGAAACCCAATCAATTTATAATAACCGAAGTTTTAAATAACCCCAATCCAGTAAAATATACAAAAGTAGATAACAAAAAGATATATCAAATTCAAATAACAAAAGATGATAACGAGGAACAAATAATTAAAATTTTAAAGGAATACACCCCCGAGAAGAAACGATTTTATTTTTATTTCAATACCGAACATTTATACCAAAGATTTTCAGAATTATACATTAAACTATTCAATAACTCTGGACCTGAACTCATCAGATGTACTAGAAAACTAATAACACTAAACGACCCTGACGAAATAAACGATGTAATTAGAAATCAACACGAAGGAAAAACCAACCATCGTGGAATTAACGAAACAATAAAACAACTCATAAGACGTTATTATTTTAAAGACATGAAGGACTTGACCACAGATTTCATTAACCAATGTGAACTATGTGACAGAGCGAAATACGACAGGAAACCTCCAAAGATACCTTTAATGTTAACTAAAACACCCGACAAACCATTTCAAAAACTACATGCCGATACTCTAGTAGTAGAAGCGCAAAACTATCTAACAATTATAGACGCATTCACAAAAATAGGCCAAGCCATACCAATCACATCCAAAAATAGCATTGACGTGACCCAAGAATTTTTACAATATTTCACATTTTACGGAACACCCGAATCAATCACTTTAGACAATGGTAGCGAATTTAAAAATGAGACAATACAAAACACTTTAGAACTACACAAAATAAACATTCATTTCATAACGGAAAACCACCCTGAGTCAAACGGACTAATTGAACGATTACATTTAACCCTGCTAGAACAAATTCGATTATTAAGAATAAATTATAAAAAGGAACATATAACCAATCTAATGTCATACGCACTAATCGCCTATAATAACACAATTCACTCATCAACAAATTTTACACCCTTAGAATTAACCTTAGGACATTCAGATTCACGAAATCCCTATGACATACACTACAATAAAGAAGTATATCAACAATATGCGAAAGACCACAAACAAAAATTAAAAATAACTTACGATAAGGTAAAAGATAAACTAGAGAACGATAAAGAACGTATCATCACAACCCGAAACAAAAATACCGACTCAAATAAATTTTCAATAGGACAAACCGTATATGAGAAAAACTTTCAAAGCAAGCGACATAAAACAGCACCCAGAAATTTAGGACCATTTAAAATTAAGAAAATATCAGATAAAAACATAGCAGTAGTAGACAACGGTAAAATAACTAAATACATTCATTTAAAAAACCTAAGACACCATGTAATTTCAGATGGACAGTCATCACCCTTACCGTCAACCTCCACCCAGGTAGAACGGACAACCAAGTAATAATAGAAGACATAAAAAACAACCCCGGTATATTACCAATTAAATTAGGCAGTATGCAAAACACGATCGACTATTGGACATTCGCACAAAAATTCGACCTAACAGAATTAAAACAAGAATTTCAAACAATCACAGAAAATTATGACCGATTAAAACAATCAATGAACACAGCAAAATTCGGAAAAGAATACGCATTAGAAATGATGAATTATAACAGCATAATAGAAAGCATTTTAAGAAACATAGAAGATAAACTTAATAGACTAATACCCAACGAACAAACTACGAGACGAAGAAGAGGACTAATCAACGGATTAGGTAACATAATAAAAGCTATCACAGGCAACTTAGATAACCAAGACGCAGAACGTTATGACAACACAATACAACAATTAATTGAGAATCAGAATGACATAAAACCATAATCAGCAACCAATTATCGTTAACCCAATCAACGATTATAAAGTTCAACGAAACATTGAGAAAGCTAGTAAAAAATCAGGACAGTATAGCCAACCGAATGCAAACCCTTGAAACCACCATGCAAACTACCTCGTTAGGCATGCGAGATTTAATTAGATTTAACACAATATTTACTCAAATAATATCCACCCTTACTTTAATGCAACAAATTTTAGCAACGTTAGAAAACGCAGTAACATTTGCAAAACTAAATACCTTACACTCTAGTATTATTGAACCAACCGATTTATTAAACGAATTAATAAAAATTAGATCACTTATAATTAACAGTAAATTACCCTTTGATGTAACCGAATCGAACATTCTAATATTTGAAAAGATAGCTATAGTAAAAGGCTACATTAAGAATAACGAAATAATATTTTTAATAGAAATCCCGATAGTAGAAAGTAACAATTATCAATATTATCATTTATTTGCTTTTCCAACAAAGGTTACTAGCACATACCAAGTAATCATACCCAAAACCAAATTCCTATCCCTAAATGAACTGAGATATGGTTATACAAACGAAAAATGTACTGAAGTAACACCAAACCAATATTTATGTCAATCGATGACGACAACAACCATTCAAGAAGACAGCCCTTGTGAAGTACAACTATTAAAATTCTCAAATCATTACGAAAACTGTGAAACTAAACAAGTGCAAATAACTAATATGAAAATTCAAAAGGTTACAGATAACAAATGGATAGCTATTTTCCCAACAGAAGTAATAGCAACCATCCACTGCAACCAAGATGAAAATAACCAAGCATTAATCGGAAACAAACTAATTACCCTCAAAGAAGATTGTTATGTGAAATTGAAAGATGAAGTAATCAGAGTTTATCAAGATCCCATAGCAACAAAGAAACTTGCAAACCTACCGGAACTACAATTCAAAATACAACAAGAAGACGAAGAAATAATAAAGAAACCTATGAAGCATCTAGACTTGGACGATCTCAACCACGCCGTGAAATTAGTGGAAAGTTATAAAGAACAATTAAGTGAAATCAAAACGCCAAAGTTACATTATAATAATATAAGTGTTTGGACAATTGTATTAATCATTTTAATAATTTTTGTAATCATGTATGTATTATACAAAATGTACCTTAGATATAAGAATGAAGGAAACAGTTCTAGACTTAAGGAAACAAAGAGAAAAAAGGAAACAATAAGCATACCATTAGAAACAATGAATTTTAAATGAATTTAAATAATGAATTTTATGTATTTAAAAATTAAGAAAAACCTTAATTTTTCATTTACGGTGGGAGGAGTTATGTATCCCCCAATTACATATATATATTGATATAATTGAATCTAATAGGAATTATTAGAAATTATTAAGTAAAAGTATAAGTTCAATGCAACATGGTAATACAAGGATAACCCAGAGAGGTTATCGACAGTTCATGTGAACGGACATGCAACTTTGCATCCGTGAGGGCAGTGATACTGCAGGTGGCAGGTCACAGGCGGTCAACAGACCGCAATTACTTAGAATTAAGTTGTTACATTGTATTAAAGTGTACAATTAAGGAGAAACGCAGACATGAGATCTGCAAGTTCTCACAGCCGTGTGAGGGGCAGGTTATTATAAAAGGCCCGGGAGCTCAATGCCCGGCAGTCAGTCTCCAAACTCCATACTTCGTTGTTTGAGCTACTCACCTGTACAATAATTAATTTTAGTATTATGTACAAGTTATCCAAATTTTTACTAATAAAAATATTGTTAAAGTTTCAAAGTGTTTTTAAAAAACCAGCTCCAAAGGCCCGAACTTTAACTCGCATAGTTTAGGAAAAAGTATGTAGGAAATTGATTTAGAAAACAGTGACACAACCTAAAATAATAACGTTTATCTAGAGACTAGAGGTCTAACAAGAGTTATAATTATTTTTAAAGTCCTTAGCATTTTTCTTAAGAAATGTAATGATTTTGTTCATAGAATACATTCCATACCGGTTGTTTCGTGCGTGCACACAAATCGGGTGTAATCGGTACATATCCGAATAGGAGTAGCCCATATAAAAGGACTATTCGCGTAGAAGTTATTATTTGTTGATTGTACGGTTTAAAGAAACAATATAACAAATATGTATAAAGACTTTGGGGAGGTTATTCGAAGATTTCGCAATGCTCTACGAGTTAAAGAAGCAGAATGTGGGCAACGCTTTTCGATAGAAGGAGAAAAATGTCTTATGTGTCAGTCATACGAGGAAGCAATACAGCACTGTACTGCAGTGTTATCAATGCCCGAGGATCTGGATGATTTTATGGAAATAGTCGAGGAGATGGGTTTTATAAAACTGTTGGCAGACATTCAAATGGAATATATACTAAATTGTAAGTTCTAAAATAAAAATTTAACCACCACAACTGTTATCATAAGAAATGAATGATGTGAATTTTAGAAATTATTTTTGTATATATTAGCTTGTTTATGTTTTAAAATATAAAGCATACATCGGTATTGTTTAATTTTTCAAATGTCCACGTAACTGAAATGGGTATCTAAGTAATTATGAAAAGAATTATAACAAAGATGTGTATTATTTTTTAAAAGGGTGTTATAAACGTTTTACAAAATTATTAATCAGAATCGTTTTATTTAAAACTATAACATAATTTTATTGACATCAATTAATATCTGTAGTTGAAATACAACAATTTAGAAACGTATAAGAAAACAAAAGCGTAATTCATAGTGTTACAAAATTTTCAGTCTATGGCTTAAAATTTAAACATCGCTCGTAAATGCGTGGAATGGAAACCTGTTGTATTCTTCCATATACTCAACTTGTTTACAAATACTGTTTTCAAACAATCTTGGGTAGGTTCTTATAAATTCGTATAATATGACCCCAATATCACTATTACTGTATTTGCTTTTAATTACATCATGTGCGAGATTCTGTAGAACATCATTCCTATTATATCTTTCCATTGCGACATCTAACAGAAACAGATCTATATTAGGAGTACCCTTTTCCGTTAGTTCTTTTAAAGTATTAGCATGGTTGAGAACGATCTGAGATACCCCTAAAAAGTGCTCTAAAGTTCCTTTGGTAAATATCATATAATTCTCATCAAATGTCACCATCTTCACTAAACAATTCTTATTTAAATAAAAGCGCAAGTTGTCGAATTTGCATATCTGATTTCGCATGCCAACTTCCATAGTGCGTATAATGTGTGGAAAATTTGATATAAACTTCCCAAATACGTTGAGGGATACATCAAGTACGCTCTGCGAAATGGTGTCAACAAATCTAAAAATTATTTTGTAATCGTCGAACGGGTTCAGGCCTACAATTATGATTTTGGAAGAAGATTTTGTTATGGTGTATGGTTTTTCAAATAGTAACTTGGTTCGTTCTAACTGAATTGCGGCGTTTATACGTTCTTTATGCACTGCGGTCGATTGGTTTTCCAAATCCTTAATTTGTTCCCACTCATTGGCTGTAATTTTTAGTTCCTCCTAGAAATAAACCATCTCGATGTGCCTTTCGTTGTATTTTTTTATGGCATCACATCCAGTAAAAACATTTTCGCACACACTGCACGCAATACTTAAGATGTTCATTCTAGAAAAAATTATTGATTAACAGTTTTGAATTATACATGTAAATATTAATTTCTTCTACGTTTGCAAAATTCAAACTAAGACTTACTCTTCTTTGTCGATAGTCCTCACACGAAATTTTAAACCAAAGACTGAAAATTCAGTATTACTATTAATTACACTATAAGCGACTTTACGTTTTACAAAAATAAATTTAAAATGAACTTTTGGTATCATTTCCCTCGTATTTATGTACATAGAGAAAGTATAAGTATAATTTGTCCTTACATTAACCCAATTTAAATCAAATTATAGAATGTGTATTCCCGTATATTAACTAGAATTGTGGAAAGTGCTTTTATTAAATTAATCGTCAAACGTCATCGACAAACAATGCAAGGCTAATGATCAAACATTTCACTAAATTTATTTAGAATATACGTCTTATGTTAAACTACATTTAAAATAGATTGTCGAACCACTTTCTAGCTCACCGTGCAGAATTAATATATGTATTATACCTTTTGGTTTAATCATTTGTATGTGGATTCACTAATTGAAAATTTTAACAATTCTAGCCACTAATAAATATTTTTGGAGTTTAACTCTATTATCGAGCTAAATCTAAATAAAAATGCAAAGGTGTTTTGCTGATAGGTTTTTGAATATTAATACAATATATACAGGTCTTTGTTGGAACTAATTTTAAAAGACGTGATAATTAATTTCAATTCCCCAGAAAATTCTATACTAATTTTATAGGTTACACCAGGGGTTTATCTCAAAAGACAGAGCGATAATTTCCACAATAACCGTCGCTTATCAATTCCATGTATTAATACGACATCCCCTTGCTTAATCGCACACTCACGCGTATTCACGTTGTGATGAGCTCCTCTTAATAATTGTAAATATTCTGCGCTCCATCTTTTCCAAAAGTAGTCTATAACGTTTGTTCTCTGCTTCCATAGCCTACGAATCTCGTCTACATTAATAACACGGTCAACAAAAGGAACAGTAGCCAAAGCGGGTCTCAATAAAAAATGCAAAGGGGTTAACGGCATTAAATCTATAGGTTCACTACCTAGGTATGTGAGCGAGCGGGCGTTTATTGTTGCTTCAACCTCGGTAATGAGTGTATTTAGTTGATCTAAATTTAGTAAAGAACGTCCTATCGTAGCCCTAAGGGCGTCTTTTACACTTTTTACAGGTCGTTCGAAAAATCTTCCGTGCCAAGCTGCTCGCTCTACTATAAACTTCCACTTAATTTGGTGACTGTTTACGAACTCGATCAATTCTGTACTCGCATCACCTCGGTTAAAGTCGATATTTCACTTGATATTCTTTTAAATGTTTTAGCGTTATCTGAGTACATGACCTTAGGAATCCCTCTACGGCAAAGAACCGTTTACATGCACTGATTGTAGACGCAACATCCATTTTCAAAACAATCTCTAGTTGAAGTGCTCGTATAACAGCGCAGGTAAATAAAAGAACATAACATGGCTTTGAGTGATAACTATCTTTAAAATACAACGGTCCGGCGAAGTCTAAACTTGTCACTTCAAAGGGCTTTGTTTGCTGTATTTGATCTCTAGGTAACGGCGCGAAGGAATGCGACCCTGATTTTTCAGGAAGTCATTTACAGATAACACATCTTGCTAAAATGGACTTTATTAATTGCCGTCCTCGTACAATCCAAAATCGTTTACGTAATTCATAAAGTGTTACATTAACACCACTATGAAACTTCATTATTAGTAGTTAACTTAAATGTGCATTTTTCGATAGAATAACGGGATGCTTGAGGTCGAAATCTTCTCTTAAGTTATAAAGACGCCCACCGAAACGCAGCAATTCATGTTTATACAAGAAAGGGCTTAAAGTTGCAATACTCGATTTCCGTTCAATGCCCTCGCCCTTTTGTGAACTGTTAATCTCCGAATAATAAACTTCCCGCTGATCTTGCCTCAGTAAACATATTTCGGCCCTTTCAAATTCGCTTACGGTTAAGCTCTTCATTTCTTTATTATTTCTGGTTTTTAAATTTCCTATAAATCGTAAAACATACGCCGTTATCCGCACTAAACGATCAATATCACTGTATCTGGAGGAACCCAATGTAGTACATCCGGGTGTAGCATTGGGGACGTGGCCGCAAGTATAGCGGACCTAATTCAAATTATAATGTCAAATGTATCTGGAGGAATCTATAAATTGATCGCTACCTTTTATAGTGTCGTTAATTAGTAAAGACATTTTCGATACTATATCTATCGTTGACGTAGATTTCCCTATCGTATTATCTGGCCACGTTTGTTCACTTTCTAGCAACCACCTAGGACCGTGTAACCAAGTTTCGGAATGTATTAAAGTACTTGAACTTATTCCGCGGGTTAATAAGTCCGCAGGGTTCTCGCGACCCGGACAATGTCTCCATGTTATATCTTTCGATATGGTCTGAATTTCTTTAACACGGTTAGCCACATACGGTTTCCACTTTGACGCATCGCCCTTAATCCAATGCAACGCGATCAGAGAATCTGTCCAACACACTACCTTATCGATTTTAATTAATACATTAATTTTTAAAAATACCTGTAACCTAGCTGCTAATAACGCAGCAGTTAGTTCCAAGCGCGGCAAGGTTAGCATTTTATCGCTACAAGCCAAGAGGGGCGCAACGCGATTTTTTGAATACAGTAACTGCACACCAATTTTCCCGTTACGATCGTTTTGTCTTAGATATGCAGCCACCTCGTACGCTCGTAAAGATGCGTCCGAAAAAACATGTAATTGCGATTCGTTCGGATGGTTCGACACACCTACGTAACGCGGTATAGAAAATCCGCTAATTTCATCAATTGTTGACTACATTCATGCCATTCATTTTGCATATCTTGCGGTAACAAATCGTCCCAACCAATTTTTTCAACCCATATGTTCTAAAACAAAATTTTAAGCTTTATTACACATGGTGCAAGAAGCCCTATCGGATCATACACACGAGCAATTGTCTGTAACACGTGCCTATTTTTCACCATCTTAACGGAATGTATGTACTCCATCACACTACTCAAATCGACACTCATTCTATCGTTCTGATTGCACCAGTTAATTCCTAACACCTTTAGACTTTGTGCATTTTGCGATTCAACTTTGCCGTTTACTTCGAAATCGTTAATCGCCCATTTGCGTAAATTCATGGAGGCTCCTTGAAAAACTTACTTGAAAAGTTTTTTAAATGTTCTGCAATATTGTCGTTATTGTACCATAAGAATCGATGTGCGTCTTTATCGTCGGAATGTAAATAAATTTGTAGAAATGCTTTCTCAATGTCAGCCGTAATTCGGATCTCGCCTACACGAAAATTTAGCAAAATCTTAATTAAATCTGGACTTAAATTAGACCCTTTTTCTAGTAAGTCATTCAACGATTTTTGTCCCGGGGCATGTGAAGAGGCATCGAAAACCACTCGCAAACGCGTTGTTTGTTTATCTTCTCTAAAAACAGACCTGTGCGGCATGTAGAAAACACGATCGCCATTTGTTGTTTCAGCATCACCGCGGGAAATTAACTCGGCATAATTATTATCCAACATTCCTTTGATAGCAGCGTTATATTCACATATTTTGTTAATATTGGTCAATTTAAACTTTAGCTTCTAAGCACGAACTCGCGCACTAATTAAATTATCATCTTCAATCACTGCATCATCATTCTTCCACGGAAACGCTACTAAATATCGATCATCACATTTATGAACGTTATTTTCCAAAAAATTATCGAAAAATCTTTTATCATGGTCTGCTTCTTTGGTTATACCTATTGTTTCCAAATCCCACCTACTTTCGATCTCGGCTTCTGTCTTTATAACTGTCGCATGTAACACTGTCTGCAGATTTACTCCTATTGCTGTAGCATCAACTGGTATGGGACCATGCAAAGCATAACCAAATTTCGTGTCCACTGCTACTAAACCTTCGTTAAGACGAATATTTTTTCCTGTCACTACTGCCCAGTAATTGTCCGCCCCTATAAGTATACTAATTCCATCAACAATTAACGCTCGATCTATATTAAACGGGATATTATCAGCAACCTGCAAGTTTTGATACTCTACCACGCTTTCTTTAGGTATATGTAAATTATCCATGCAAATTTCTGGAACTTCCACAGCCTCAATCGTTAAAATTTCATCTGTATATTGTCCCTTCAAAGTAATTAAAACGCGGTTGTAAAGCTTAGACGGTATTGATGAACTATTTCCAAACGCGGCAATACGAACCCTATGTTGTCCAACAACAGGTAGATTTAATACCCTAGATAGATTCTTCTTAATAAATGAAAGCTGACTACCGCCGTCCATTACTAATCTAATTAACTTCTTTGAATTTTCGCCAAAGGCATAAACACAAGCCGTTTGCAATAGCACATTTTTGTTTATGTTTGTCATCAAACTGGACACCGACGGCGCCGAAGTGTTCATGGAACTCTCGCCTTTCGTTAATTTCACTGTAATACCTGTCGTCTCAGCGTTATGTCTATCTTTACCTGGCTTAAAGTTTAGGTCGCGCATTCTTGTTGCGTGCCTACCTCTGCATTCTTTACATCTTAAGAATCTATTTTTACAATATTTAGCACTATGGTTATTTCTCGTACAACGGTAACAATTTCCTGCTGCCTTTAGAATTTCTCTCTTCCTCGTCAAATGTACATGTGCGCCACACATTTCGATTTTATGGTCTTTCTTGCAGAAAGCACAGCATTCAAGACGTTTGTTCGGAGTGACTAATAAACTAGACGCAGTTCCTTTGTAATGCGTTCTCTTTTCTGTTGGGAGCATCTTTTTTTTACAATCTGCATCCGGTTTTAAAGCTTGTTCCAACGACTCGAGTTCGTTTTTAAGAAACTGCAACAAGTCCTTTACCTGGCGATCTGCATCTTCCTCTGACCTTGATGATGAACTTTCTAAATTAATTAAATTTGTTTTTTTCTGTTCGACAACTAGGAGGTGTCTTGCGTGGAATGTTTTTTTTTAGCTGGAGGCCAAATGGGTTCTTTCTTTATGTAGACCAACTGTTTTTGTCTGTAGACCGCTGCTACAGTTACGGTAGCAGGGTAAACAGATCCTGACGATCATGGCGTTTCTGTGTTGACTCATCCCCGACGGTTTGCGATCTAAGTATCCGGACACCTACAGGTATGCAACTCGTTTTTTTGTGTATGTCAATGGCATATTCCGTATCAACGTTTGGTGTAGTTACGTGCCAGGAAACGTCACATTGTAGAACTATTGTTCGTTGCTGCTAATCGATATTATCGCTCTAGAGGTGCGATGTACTATTTTTGAACATACTTGTCAAAAGAATTCACACGTTAAATCTTTCCTACTAATTAGTTTATTTTACAAAAAGTATTAGGTAAAATTTTAAAAACGCTTGACAAAAGCTCTCACATATTGATTTACTAGTGATTAATTTTATTTTGTGTAAATACGAGATGCGCACTTCGATCTAAATTCCTAAATTGTTTGCTGTGAAATAATAACACTTAATTTATTTTCTTTTTGCTTGTTTGTACAGAATCCTTTATTTATTTTTGTGTTCATAGATAATCGTGGGCGTTGTGTTTTTTTGTTTTTTTGGTATTTAGGTGAATCCCCCCACTTTCCGCGTTTGATAGTTAGCCTGGTATTTACTTTTCTTCCGGATACGTCTAGGTACCTAGCAAAGAAAAAGATTCCGTTCACTCCGATGAAAGTTTGTATGATAATGAAACGTAAAATTTGCAAGTGGTTTGATAAACACTACCAATAGCGAGTACGAAGACGCTAATGTAATTTACTCTAAAAATAAATCAATCTCTTGGGATATAAGTGCAACGGGAAATAGAGGACATCATTGTGCTTCAAATGTTATGAAAACAATACCAGGACCAACCGCTTATGCAACTAGTCGTATAACGAATATAAAATCAAGTTTCGATGTGATAATGCCAACAATCATCTTGCATACAATAAAAAAAAGACAAACAATGAAGGAACACGTGTATTTGGAGAAAATTGGAAAGAAATTGATGACATCAAATTAGAAGCATATTTTGGATTACTCTTGTTAGCTGGAGTATATAAATCGCACGGCGAGTCATTGAAGAGTTTGTGGGATAAAAAGTCTGGACGTTTTATTTTTCGTGCTACCATGTCTATAGAAAACTTTAACAATATCACACGTGTTATAAGATTTGATAATCGTAATGACAGGTCAGAACGCAGAATGAAAAACAAATTAGCTGCTATACGGGTAGTTTGGAATCAATGGGTACAAAACTTGCCAAAATGTTATAGCCTTGGAGAAAATGTAACTGTGGACGAGCAACTAGTTGGTTTCCGAGGACGATGTCCATTCAAACAAAATATGGTATCAAAGTGTAGGCACTCTGTGATGTTACTACTAGCTACGCGTGGAATATGCAAGTACAGTATTGCCCGAAATAAACAGTACTGAAACTAAGTTGGCGGTGTTTTTATGCCTGCGCTGTCACACTCAAGTTAGCTAGTATAGACCTGTCAAGTAAACCTCAAACAAGTAATTAGTAGGGCCTAATTGTTAAAAATGGTGTTAAGTACAGAGGAGAAAGTGTTTCTGGTAGAGCATTATTTTCGTTCATACGGAATCGGCCGACGTAATGGTGCAAGTTTGCTATACGTGTCTGATCAATTCACACAAAGGTTTAATAAACGTTCTCCAAGTAATGCTGTAATTTTGAAGGTTATTGAAAAGTTTAGAAATACAGGTAGTGTATTGTGCCAACGAAAAGGAAACTCAGGGCGTCCCAGGACAGTTAACAACAACAATAACCATGAACGTGTTTTGAGCAAATCTTAGAAAATCCGAAAGTCAGCCAGGCAAGGACAGCGTTACAACTTGATTTAAAAAGAACTTCCTTTCAAAGAATCCTGAAGGAGCTGGGTACATTTTCGTATGTGATTCAGGTACATCAACAACTACATCCTCGGATTATCGCAGTAGAGTGGAATATTGCGCCAGAATTCTCGCGTTACAGTATGAAAATCCTGAATTTTTGAAAAATGTTTGGTTTTCAGACGAAGCACATTTTCACTTGTCAGGCTATGTGAATCGTCGCACAAATCGATTTCTGGGCTTTGCCAGACCCGATGAGGTTCAAGAGGTTCCTTTACATAGTGAAAAGTGAGTGTCTGGTGTGCTGTTTCCGGACACGAAATCATTGGTCCGTACTTTATCGAAGAGAATGGTAGGCAAGTCACACTTAATCAACAGAGGTACAGACAAATTTTAACACGATTTATCCCTGATCTACGTCAATTCTGTCGTGCACGTAACTTTGCATTTCGAAACCAATTTTTTCAGCACGACGGGGCAACTTGCCATACTGCTGCCGCAATTCGTCAATTTCTTCAAGAACATTTTCCAAGCAAATTCATATCACGATTTACTGACTTCCCTTATCCTTCACATTCTCCAGACCTCACACCTCCAGACGCATACATTTGGGGCATGGCTAAAAGTGCCGTTTTCAAACGGGCACTACAAACCATCGATGAATTAAAGGATGCCGTTAGAGTCTTCTTCGCAGCCCTGAGACAACCCTTATTCAATAACATGACCAGAAACATAGAACATCGTTATGAAGTCTGTCTCGAACGAGGAGGTGCACATTTAGAACATATAATAAAGTGTCAATAATATGTATTTTTTAAATATACAAAACAATTACAATTTCAGTACTGTTTATTTCGGGCAATACTGTATATACTGGTAAACTACCAAGAGACTACCAAGAAGAATTCAAGGTTATCGCGTAATTACTGATTTAGCGCAAAACTTACAAGCAAGAAATTTAACTTGTGATAATTTCTTTACATTCTATCAGCTAGGATAGATTTTATTGTAACGAAAGATGACGATGCTAGGTACGGTACGAAAAAATAAACCTGAGTTAACAATTGGAATGTCTGATTACAAAAATGCTGAAGTATATTCCTCTAAATTTGCATTTACAAAAGATACGTGTGTTTTGTCATACATACCTAAGAAAAATAGAGTTGTTGTACTGATGAGCACACTACACACAACCAAAGAAGTGACAGACAGAAACGATTAGAAACTGCAATCAGTCCTGGACCACAATACTACAAAAGCTGCTGTAGATACATTAGACAAATTAGTAGCAACATACACTGTAAGGAGAATGACTCGACGTTGGCCAATGTTCTTATTTTACAATATGCTAAATGTATCAGCAAAAAATACGTTTGTATTATGGCATAACATCAATCCAGAATGGAATAAAAATAAATTATACAAGCGACGTGTATATATTGAAGAACTTGGAAAATCTCTTATCAATGCCGAAATCGGAAGAAAAAATACGATGTCCAGAACGGAAATTTCAGCTGCTATGGTAACACGTATTCGAAATGTTGACAACATTACCACTACAAGTGTTGCCACTACATCGTCAAATAAAAGAGGCAGATGTGTGAAGTGCATCAAAAGTGACAATAAATATAAAACAATATGTCATAAATGTAAAAAGGTACATTTGCTCTACACACTAATATTATTTGTAAAAATTGCTCTCATTAGAACTGTTTATAAGAAATTTTTCTTTGTACCACAACAATTTTAATTATTTTCTCGCCATTATTTACTTTTTTTGTTGTATTCAATAAGCATTATGTAATTCTTCATCATATTTTGTTAAAAAATGACCCGAACAGTACAAGTGTATTGTGCAAATGAACAATGCAGAAAGGTTAAAGATTCTAATTTTTTTGTCATTGTAATTAAAGTCTACAATATCTGACACAGACTGAAATAATATGGCAAAATATTGCAAGCAATTAAATAAAAAGTTTAAAAATTAGAAAAATTTTACCCAATTTTTGTATAAATTCCTTGATGCTGCCTTTTGTGTATTGTTTTTGTGGTGCTAGAGCTATGCTGACCTTCAAATTGATGAAAAGGAATTAAGCTAGCGTATTACTCTATGGTTGCAGGTTTATATTTGCACTAAATATAGTTGCTTCACATATAAAGTGCTTTTCGTGTTCGAAGTAACCCTGTAACTGAAATTACCCGAATCGACTACTTGAAAGTAGCAAAGGAATTTCGCTTAATGCGAGGAATATATTAATATGGCACTACAGGATTAAACTAATTTGTACACGACTACACCTATGTTTGCGTCTATAGTAACCTTTCACCTGGTGTTCTCATAATGTGGTCATATCCTGTGTTAGGGAATTCTTCTTTGAGTAATTAGAAGTCAACAGGTAATCCAGTCAAAATAGACTAAATTATGATTCAAGTTTGCATTAATTTCCAACAAGCTGGATTTTTGTGCAGGTCTTGGATGCGTCTTACAAATGACATGTCAAAAGTCCCCATCGATCCCGCTTGTGCGTTGTTTTTTATTCGAGGTCAAAGGTCACAAATTTGCGTTTTTTGCGTATATCTCTGAAACAATGAGAGCTATTGGAAAAATGGTTTAAACAAAGTTTGTAGATCGTAAAATTGTCTACAAAAAAGATTTCAACACTTTTTCTTCTACGATGCACTGTTCTGGAATTATGGCTATTTTAAGCAGAGAAAATACGATTATGCACTCATACGTGGCCAGTATGCATCATCGGGTTAACCATTTGAACAAAAAAATATTAGAACATAGTTTTATTTGCCCCATGCACACAAGTACGTGAAAAATATACAATTATGAGTGAGTCATTGTCCGTCCCTAATTCTATTGGGCGGTTGGCCTTGAGAAACATCTGCCTGCGACACTACATTTTTCGGGTCGAAACCAGCGTATACCTGCTTTTGCCGAAGGACATAACTCTCATATACTAGTAAATACAGTTAGTTTTAAACGATTTTTCGTAGTGAATAGACGTGTTTGTGAATTATATTCTCTTTTTAAACAGTGCCGTTACAAAATTTTGTAAAATGTCAGAAGTTTGCTTTATTTGCAATGAATGTTTGACTGAAAGTGAAATTGTGGTTGTTGATCGTGGGCTAAAGACATTAATGGATTCAAGTACTGAAAGGGGTGATGGATTCGATGAATATTTGAAGGACAAAACATCTGTAACGATACATAAGCAGTATCGTAAAGCATACACCCGGAAGGGCAGCATCGCTGCAGCTAAAAGACAGCGTGAGATGGAAATATCTACCACATCTGGGATTAGTCCTCCTCGTACTAGAGCACGAGGTAATGAATCATCTTTTTGTTTCAAGAAATACTGTTTGTTCTGTGGCAATGAAGCAGATAAAACGGCTGAAATGAAAAAAGCGCAGCATCTTCGACGAAGAATGTCTCAAGTTTCAACCCTTGACTTCAAGAAAACCATCTTGAAGGAAGCTCAGACTAGTTCCGATGAGCTAGCAAGAAGTGTCATTGCCCGCATTCAGTATGAATATGACTTAGTTGCTGCCGAGGCTAAGTACCACAGTGATTGTTACACTTCTATTACTTCAGCGATGGAAGAAATATTTGCATTTATTGAAAATCATGATGATTGTCAATTTTCAATACAAGAATTGAAAGATATTTGCAAAGAATCATCGATCGATAATAGAACAATTAAGTCAAAACTCAAGTTAAAGTATGGTAATAGAATCATTATAACTGAGAAATTGGGAAGTTCAACATTCATTTGCTTCATCGACAATCAGCATGACGTCCTCAGCAAAGCTTGGTATGCGAATAAAAAGGAAAATGAAAAGGAAGATAGGTTCAGAATACTTGAAGCAGCTGCAGCAATCGTTCGAGAAGATATTCAGTCGATAGTGTTTGACACTGATAATTATCCTCCACCTACTCAGATGTTTGAAGATATCAATAGTGATATTCCAGAATCTTTGACTTATTTGTTAGAGCAAATAATTTTGAAAAATAAACGATCCAAATTGGAACACTTGAAATTAATATGTACAAGTGTCAGTCACTGTATTATGGCTGCTGCTCGGCCTAGGTCTTTCAAATCACGGTTACAATTGAGTCTCTCAGTGTTTCTTCATCGACGGTTTGGATCAAAACGTCTTATTCAAATTTTTTCATCTTTTGTTTTTTGTGCATCGTATAATGAAACTATGATGTATGAGGCAGCAGCAGTTCTTCATCGTCCACCTCATATTCTACCACCAGAAACTGGAACAATTATTCGATATGCTGCAGACAATGCTGACATCAATGTACATACTCTAGACGGTCATAACACGCTCCACATAATGGGTATCATTCAAATTATAACTCCAAAAACAGCAGTTATAGCCGAAAAACCCATATCACGAGTAAACAAAGTCCTTTCAGCGAAAGATTTTGCAGCAAAAGCTCATGAACCGATAAAAGTCTATCAAAATGATGGCGCAGTTGGGTATAGTAAAATAGTTGCACAAAATTTTGATTATGAAAGTAGCACAGCAGTATCTTTAATGAAAAAAGTTGATATTTTGTGGTTGTATGGGAAATGGAAAGATTTACTATTACCTGGTTGGAACGGTTACCTTGAACGTTTAACGAGTAATATGGATTTTTCAAAGTCTCAAATTCTCTTTTTACCATTCATTCAGCAACCAGCAAGTAACTACAATACTATCTACACAACTTTACTCTGCGCTTTGGAAAATACAAAACGTTATAATCACGATGTATGCATTATTACTTTTAATCAGCCTTTGCATGCAAAAACTCGAGAAATCGTATCAGCAGCACCTGAAGGATCTGAGGTATCGAAGATCGTAGTAAGACTTGGAGGTTTCCATTTACTCGTTTTTTTTTTCTGGAGCAATTGGTCATATTATGCTGGGAAGTGGCATAAAAGATGTGCTCTCTTTAATTTATGCCACTAATTCATTAGACAAAATGTTGAATGGCCATGCTTATGCAAGAGCAGTTAGAGCACACACATTACTCCATCTCACTTTAGCAACAATAATATCAGAAGAACTTGACATCGATGAAGAGATGCATGCTAATCTACAAGGTACTGTAGACCTTCTAATGAATAACACAATTTCGTACGTTGATATTGAGAATGGCGATGAGATGGCTGAGGCATTACTCGAGCAGTTCAATCAAAAATTAAAGGAATATGAACAACGTGGACCAACTGCAAAATTGTGGACGCAATATTTGCACATGGTATCAATTGCTAAGGAGTTTATAAGAGCTGAACGTATGGGAGATTGGAAAGCTCATTTGAATAGCATTCGAGAAATGCTTCCTTACTTCCACGCATCAGGACATTTTCCTTATGCCAAGTCTGCACATTTATATGTACAAGATATGCTACAATTGGAAAACTTGATTGATGATTCTGAGGTTTTCGAGAGATTTACACGGGGATTTTTCACAATTAGACGTTCTGATAAATTGAGTTGTGGAACTTCAACGGATATGGTCATTGAGCAATCGATGATGAAGTCAATGAAAACAGATGGAGGTGTTGCTCGAGAAAGAAGTACGCAAGAGAGCGTCATAAGTAAATGGATTTATGACATGCATGCAATGAATACTGTGTGTGAAAGATTGGGGGATTTAGCGGATGTAAGAATGGACACAACAGATCAGCATGTCGATGCAAGGGATTCCAGCGTAAAGAGAGATACTGGAGACATCAAGAAACTTCGTGAATGGTTTTCATCACATGATCCTTTTTCTGAATTGAATAAAATCATATCCATTGCTAATGGAGTCGTCGGGGATGATAAAATCAATTGCCATAATGCTCGTGAAGTGGGTATTGCATCTATGAGTAAAATGATGGGTCAAACATTTAATAATATTAAATTGAATCGTGCTGATAAAGTACTATCTCTATTATCTATGAACAGTACCATGAAGATTCATGATGAGAAGGTCCCAATAGATCCTGTGTTATTATTTCAACGCATGAGTATTACGAAGACATTTGAAGATGAGCTTGAAAAATTCTTCGAGTACGAATTAGCCCCTTACCTTTTATCGCTCTTTGATGCAATTGGAATGCGTAAGACACAGAAGTCAGCCATTTATGATTGCTTTGAATGTGTGAACATTGATATCGAAAGTGCAAATGCTACCTACATCATCGATGGAGGATACCTGTTACATCGTGTTGTGTGGGATCGAGAGAACACATTTGAGGATATTTTGGACAAATATCTTCAGTATGTTCGTAGACACTTTGGTCATAACGTTACTATAATATTTTACGGTTATACTGATTATACGAAAAATATCAAAGCTGCAGAACAACGTCGTCGAGCTAAACAAACATCTTCATCGTCTGATATCGTTTTTGATCGATCAATGACTGTTCCGACAAACCAACAGCAGTTTCTTGCTAATACTCACAATAAATCTCGTTTGATTTCGATGTTATGTGAAGAATTTGCAGCTGCCAATATTGTTGTGGAACAAGCTCAAAATGACGCTGATGTCCTCATTATTGAAACCGCAATTGAGCAATTCAGTAGCACCAATCCAACTATCGTTGTTGGAGAAGATGTAGATTTGTTAATAATCTTAACTGCACGAACACCTAGTGATAAGATCATTTACTTTCTACAACCTGGGAGAGCTCAAATTCAAATGAAAATATATTCTTCACAAAGTTTAACTGCATATCCAAAATGTCAGCCTCATATATTATTTCTTCATGCGATAACTGGCTGCGATACGACATCAGCAATTTTCAAAAGAGGCAAAAATACAGTATTCAAATTATTTGAAAAACGCGAAGACTTAATTGATAACGCAAAAGTATTTACAAATATTAACTCGTCAGCAGATGTTGTCCTCACCAATGGAATTCGTGGTTTCTTTGCTATGTATGAAGCTCCAAAAAAAATGGAATCGATAGACAAGTATAGATATTTGAATTTTGTGAAAAATACAAGAAACAATAAGAGAGCGCAGTTATCTTGTCTCCCTCCAACATCTGCTTCTGCTTATCAACACTTGTTTCGTGTGTTCTACCAAGTGCAAGTGTGGCTAGGCAATGATCTAAATCCTGAAGATTGGGGCTGGAAATTAATGAATAATAGTTTGGAACCAATCCAGACTTTACTGCCACCTGCTCCAGAAAAATTACTCAATACAATTTTTTGTAATTGCAAAAAAGACTGCACAAACAATTGTGGGTGCAGAAAAGTTGGATTGTATTGTTCATCGGTATGTACCAATTGTCAAGGCCAATCTTGCACCAACATTGAATCAAATGCAACAGATGAAGATTGTTTCGAAATTGATGAGGATATAACTAATATATCTCTCTTCTTGGAGCAGTCTACTCAAATCGAGCAAGAAGAGGAAGACAGTGAAGAAGAAGAAACGAGTGACTATGAAGAATTTGATAATGAATGATGATGTAATTTTCTTGCTGTTAAAATTTTCATTAAATTTAAATAAAAAAAAAAATTCATCAATAAAATAGTGTCCCATTACATTCCCTCGACCAAAATATAGTGTGGAGTATTCCTACTTGGAAAACCACGTTAAAAAAAAAGCGCCGTGTACACTACCTCAGAGGTGGTGCGGAAATGTGTACATATAGTCGAAAATACGACTTTCCTGCGGTCTAAAGTCAGGATATCTCGAAAGCGATGCTTTCTAGAAGAAAAGTGTTTAAATCTTTTTTGTAGACAATTTTACGATCTACAAACTTTATCTGAACCATTTTCCGATAGCTCTCGTTGTTTCAGAGATATACGCAAAAAACGCAAATTTGTGACCTTTGACCTCGAAAAAAAGACAACGCACAAGCGGGATCGATGGGGACTTTTAACATATCATTTGTAATGACGTATTAAAGACCTGCACAAAAATCCAGCTTGTTGGGAATTAATGCAAACTGGAATGTCTATTTTGACTGGACTAAGGGTCTATAACTAAAGCGTGGCGGTTGTTCTGGCCTGTATGCACAATTACGGCGTAATGTAGTTCCTTTTAACTTTAACAAAGGGATATAAATATTTCAAGTCAGATCTTGACCTTTGTGTGAAGCCATCTTGGTTGCTTAACAGTGTAGTATGTTGCCTATAAGTTTTATTTTGTTCTGACAATAATATTGTGCATTAATTTAGGAGTATCTATCAGTTATGTAAATACAAGTGACATATTATACCGTAACCGTCAATCTCCGGGTGCTTTGAAAACTGCCTCCAGTAACTGTATTCTGGTAATTTAGTGTATCGCCAACTGATAGGACGCAGTTTTTATGATCTACAAAGCCTTTTTTTAGTTCTTCATCTTTATTGATATAAGTATATCTTTTATGGTTACGGCAAATGTACTGCTGTTCAGTGTGTGTGTGGTAGCTTGGTCGTGAAACTCGGGTGTAATTTTTTGCAGCCCCGTTTAGGGAATATTTATTGTAGTCTTTTGCTTCTAGAGTTTCGCCATTAAACAGCTTAGGCGACTAGCTCACCAAAAGGTTTTTTTGTCGCCTTATACCTACGCTGCATATCAGGAATGGTTGCGAGGAAACTGTAATCTGATTTTGTTTTCTTTTATCTTTTGGAGTAATATGCTATCCATGTTAATTATGTACTTTTTATTAGTAGAGTGTAGAGTTCTCTTCAGACTGTGGAAAGTGCTGGTTTATTTATTTCGAGATAGCTAGCTACTGGACCCGCTAGTTCTATTCAGTCCAGTGCAGTGCCGACTTTGCTGGCGTAGTACATAACTTTGTCACTTGCTTGAGAACAACTCACAAAATCTCCTTTAAAATTTTTCTTATCGTGACAAAGAGTTCACATTGTACATCAATAACAAAAGGATCATTGCCAATTTTCTGATCCCTTGCAGGCAGTCCAGTATGTTTGGCAGCTGAGGTGATCTACTTTTGGGGTTTGAGCACTAACGAAACGCAAAAATTTTGATACATGCTAAAAATAATTGTTGTCTATATTCTTTCACTTTGAAGCTATATTTTCGAAAACGGAAATGCAGCTGGATTGGGGTTTAAAGCGCAATAGAGCAGAACCAAAGCACTAAAGCTGCTGAACCAAATTATTAGTATCTACAAAAATGTTGCAGTTTGCTTCCTCTCCTATACTGGGTCAAATATGCTAAAGGAGATTGCGTTGAACTTTTAAGCAATACAAAATATTAACGAAGCACTAAGGTGATTGTTATACCAAATAATCTGTGCTCATATAACAAAAAAGTCGTGGTCAACTTTCAGCTGTCAATCTTTGACGTCTAATGTTTCCGAAATCGACAGTGCCGTGGGTTGGGATTTGAAACTCTAATAATGCTCTAAGTATTTTTTATGCGGCATCTTTTGTGCTTTATATGTGGTATCAGCGGTAAAGGCATTTTGAGGTGAGTGCGGAGTCCTAATCTAAATCTTCGTAAATTTGTGTCATTTCCTTCTACATTGTCGCGTGAAGCTTTTGAAGGGAAATGAGAGCTATAATACTTAGTATCCTTTGCATTTTATCGAAGGGGTTTATTGCCTGTTATCGATTAAATACAATAATTAATTGTTTCTCATGCGCGATATAGAAGCTTGATCACCAGTTGCATTCTTTAGTACTAAGTGGTTGAAGGCAAGTATATATTTTCAGCATTAACTAAATCTATTTTAGTTATTAAATTCAAATTGAGGCGTTGCTTGTCTAAATAAGTTATGGATGCACTGTTATTTGGCAGAGCGCAAGGTTACCGGCTTACCATATTAAACTACTCCCTCATGCCTCTTGAAATTTCATTTGCAGCTTTTCCAACTTTGTACATTCCTCATAAAATTCATTAAAGTTTCTCTTTGTTTGTTTAGGAACATTGTTATCACTGGCCTAATTATTTACAGGTGTTCAAGCTCTTTATTTATCTTGCGGTATCCGCAGAATTGTTAATTTTGTGCCTGAACTAGAATAACTATACTCCCACGTTTGCTTGCTTTTAACCTCAAGCCCATCCTTTATTTGTAGGCTACACGTCGAGTTCTTATGTTTTATCCACGCGTTCTCATTACAGAAAGTATTAAAACTAAAATTAGCAAACAACACGGACGTTTACCCCAGAATTTAAAGGCAGCTTTTATTATCGGCGTACCGCTAGTGTTTGACACATTTTCTACTTAGGTATCGTTTATTTATAGCTTTTTGATAGCGATATCAGGGGCGATTTCTCTTTAAGAGCTGTTGTGTTGCAGAACCGCTAACTTTTGGCAAATCGGTAATAAATATTGATCATCATCATTTTGTTTTCGACCTTACTTAAGGTCGGTTTGACGCAGCTCTAACTTCTTTTCTATTCTGTGCTAATCTAAAAAGTTCTACATACCCTTCACAACCTAAATTTTTAATAATTTGACTAATATAGCTTGGTCTAAGTTTCTATACTCTTCTATCTTTTTCTTATATACCTGGCTCTACATAGATATTAGCAACCTGATAGTTGTTAAAGAACTCCAACATGTTTACATGATTCCCATTTATAAGGAAATGAAATATTACCTGCTAATCTCCTCCAAAAAGGAAAAGTGTTAAATTGTATGTTATGATAAGGCCTAAGCAACGAATCGCTGCCAACATGCCAGACCGCTAACTAATTGTGAGTTATGTCATGATGACATTTAGTTAACTAATTTTTTTTATTTATTTATTTTTGTTTTGTTTTCGAACTTACTTAAGGTCGGTTTGACGCAGCACTAAATTCTTTTCTATTCTGAGCTAGCTTAAAAAGGTCTACATACCACTCACAACCTAAATCTCTAATAATTTGACTATTAAAGCTTTGTTTAGGTCTTACTACTCTATTTTTATTTGGTAGTCTATCATGTCTTAACTGGTGTCCTATCATTCTATCTCTCTTGACCTATAATTGTTGTGGAAATGTGGAAATATTATTACTAATTAATATTTACTATGTAGTAGTAAATTGTTTACAAAATATATTAAGCACTCTAACGCAAATATCGGTAACAATACTCTTCTAATGGTCGGCAATAAATATTGCAGCAGCGTACTCTAATGGTCTGTAGTTGTATATATAAAATTTCCTTCCATAAAGATATGACCTTAAATATTTTGTTGCCCAAATTATGTCTAATAGTTTCTTTTCCTTTTCAATAGTACTGTATTTTTGTTCTGTTTCATTCAATGTTCGTGATGCGTAGCTGATTGGTTTACAGCTACCTACTTTGCCTTGACTCAATACTACGCCTAAAGCAACATTGGATGCGTCTGTTGTTAATATAAGCGGTTTTGAGAAATCCGGGTACTCTAAAAACGGGTGATTCGTAAGAATACACTTTATTGTCTCTACTGATTTAATAAATTCCGGTGTGTGTTCGATTTTATTACCTTTTTTTTAAACAATTGATTAATGATTTGGTTATTTGTGCGTAAACCTTTAATTAATTTTTTGTAATATCCACTGAGTCCTGAAAATCCTTTTATTTCTTTGTTCGTTTTTGATAGATTGTAGTTTAATTCGGCATTCGTTTTATCTAGGTCTGGCATACCACCTTGTAACGTTATTATGTGTCCTAAAAATGCTACTCTTTTTGCAAGAATTCGCTCTTATCTAATTGTACCTTAAAGTGAGCTTTTCCTAAACGCTCAAAAACTTCTTTAATTTTTGATGTGTTCATGGAGTGATGTTGAGTATACAATTATGTCGTCCAGATACACAATGCATTTTTCGTTGTGAATTCTTCAAAATATTATCCATGACCCTGTGAAAGATGGCGGGTGCGTTCTTTAAACCAAACGGCATGCGTTTGTATTCATAGTGTCCTCTGAGTGTACTGAAAGCTGTTGGTTGTGTTTTTTTCGTCCATTTTCACTTGGTGGTATCCTAAGGCGAGGTCTAATGTCAAAAAGTAATGACATTTTCCTAATTTATCTAATATCTCGGTGATATTTGGTAGCGGGTATTTATCGTCTACAGTCTTGTCGTTGAGTTTTCTGTAATCGATTACCACTCGGTATTTATGTTTGTCTGAGGCATCTAGTTTCTTCCGTACAATTAGTACGGGACTACTCCATGGTGAATTCGAATGTTGAATGATGTCTTGATTTAATAAGTCTGCTACCTGTCTATCTGCTTTTTCTTGACTTGCTGGAAGTAGTCTATATGTTTTATGAAAATCGGTTTAATATCTGTTAGTTCAATGCTTTGTTTGAAGGTGTTGGTAAAAGTTAAAGGTATTCCTTCACAATGGAATATATCTCGGTATTCGAAACATAAGTCTTGTATTGCTCTCTTCTCTTCTGTGTTAATATTGTCATTGAAACGAATGTTAGTTAAATTTTCCTTTAACATTTTATCGTGTTCTGTGCGGTTAGAATTACTTTCAGAGTCTTTGTCGATTTCCCTTTCACTAAAATTCACTTCTAGCGGTGTCGTTAAAGATACTTCTATGCGGTAGTCGGAGGAGTTCAAAATTGTCGTAGTGCCGTAGTTGTCTTTTATGTGTACTAACGCGGTGGGTATTTCTACTCCTTGTTGAAATGGCATGTGATTTATTATTCCTATGTCGCTTTTCGAATTTGCTAAAACGTTTACTTGTTTCGCCGTCCTTGGTTCAATGGTGTATTTTTGATCGGTCTGAATGTTACTGTTTTGGAATTTAATTGGAATCTGTCCGTGTTTTGTTCATAGTAGCCGATTTTTTATATCAATATTCGCTCCTAGTTTTCTTAAAAAAGCCATGCCTATTAATCCGTCGTATTTATCGTTAAATTCGAAGATGCAACATTTGTATTTCATTTTTACATTATAAGTTTTTGGTAAGGGTATATTTGCAATAAATTGGTGTAGTGTCGTTTTGTGTGCTCTTTCTACAAAATCTACATAATGTTTCTGCACGGTTTTGGGGCTAATTAAAGTTTTTAAAGATCCTATATCGATAAATAGTTTAATCTCGGCATGAGGTATTTCTATATTGGGTAAAACGTATTGATTAATGTTGTTTAAGTTTACTACGTCCGATCATATTTGGTACTGTCCAACTAAAAATTTAAGCATGCGTTTTCTTCATCGACCTCTTCGCAATTTTCGTAAGTGTTGTTACTTTTATAGTTCTCTGAGTAATTTGCTTCAAAGTCTCTACTCGGATTCGCATAATTATCGGTGTCCTGATTGTTAAAGACTTCTACTTTTGGTGAAATAGTTCCTAGGAAGTGAAGTTTCGTCTTTGTGTATAGTCGGATCTGATTTGACAAATTTTAGTGTTCTGTCTGGTGTTACCAGACGAAGTGTTCATCGGGGTTGGTTTGTAATAATTATTGGGGTTATTGTTATTATTTGTCATGGGTGCATTTCTGTTAAAACTTACTCCAAATGTTTGCCATGCTCGATTTGCGTTTTGATTAAACTGTGGTGTAAATGTGAGTTTTGTGAAAGTCGAATTTAATGCTGGTTTGGTAATTTGTCGAAATTGATTGTTAAAATTTGTACTATTAAGTTTTGGATTATTAATTCTCGATTGATTTATTGGTGTGCTGAATGATGCAAATTTGTGTCGTGTTGGTTTTTGTCTCGCGGCTTGTATAGTTTTACTTGGTAGGTAATTTTTGTTCGCATTAGGATTGTAAATCCGGTTTCTGTAATACATCAAGTTTTCTTCTTCGATAATTAAATTCATCGCTTCTTCTAGATTTTGGGGATTTCGAAATCTTATCTTGTCCGATTATCGCTAGGGTATCGCGTCTATATAAGTGTCTAACGTCATCTCGTCATACATTTTAGTTTTAATTAAACGTACGTTTGGGTCTGGTTCCTCTAGTTTCAATTTAGTTAGGATTAAACTTCTAACGTTTTGACATCGCATACTAAATTGGTATGGTTATTGATTATTTTCAATTCTTTGGTTTAATAAGTCCCTACTAAGATATTTTATAGTACGCTGGTTTCCGAAATAACGCGATGAATATTTTCTTGTAGTCCTCCCAATCTGTCAGGTCATCTCTACTCGCTATTAGGCTCAAAGCTTTGCCGGCTAGCTTACCCAGAATCATTCGCAAGCGGTAATAAAAATCCATAGTAAAGCTCGACTTCCATCGATCGTTGGTATTGAGTCTAAATATAACCTTAAGTTTTCAGTGTTCATTTTTATAAATTATTTATTCTCTGTTACTTCAGTCAAGTTTGTATTAAGTTATTTAAAGAATCACTTGTTGTTACGTGTTGGATGTAATTATAAAACTCTGTTATAATTACATCGATTTCAGACTTTTGCTGAATAATTGTTTCCTTAATAATCGTTGCAATAAATTGTACATAAATGTGTATAACTATAAACCTTTTGTTATAATCAAGTTTAGATTTCTGCTGAGTAAATTGTTTCAGTAATAACAACTTGTGGTAATAAATTGTACATAAATGTTCTCGCTTCAAATCTTATTTGCTAAAATCAATATTCAATTAAAAAAAAATGGTTAGGAAAAATGAACTGTAAGTACTCTCAATAATTTGATTGCCAGTTCCATTAGCCTTCCTTCTTTATTGGATTCGGTCCATTCTGTACTTCGTCTAGTAAAGAATTGAAATACGCGACCACCAGTTTTTCAATTTTGGAATCGCTAGTGCCCTTCTAGATTCATTCCGTCTGCGCCAGATAGGTTTCGGGCCTTTGGAAGTTTTTTTAAAAAACATTTATTTCCCAAAAACACTTCTATCAAATTTATTTTTAATACAGTAATTACAAAATGGTTTAACAACTTGTACGTTATGTTCATTAACGTGACTCTTAATTTAATAAATTAATCAAAGTTAACATTTTAATAATTACCAATGAGTAGCTTGAACTACTAACAATGTTAAAGTTATGAAATTCGAAATTGATTGGCCATCAGAGGCTCCTCAGGGTATTTATATAATCTTTGCTTTCACAGCATCTTGTGGGAAAATGCAGATCTCACCGTCGGCTATTTCTTGAAAACATACAATGTCTTGTTCTAAGTAATGTTTTAATTAAGACTGCTTTATTGCAGTTCCTTGTATCTGTACTTGCCGTATCATGTTGCGTCTGGAATACAAAGTAGTTGCTTCCGTTCCCATGTCTGATATGAACTCTGATTAACTTTCAATATTGTTACCTTCCATTAATACAATGTAACATACTATTATTAAAACATACTAAATGCATTTAAATTTTATATACATATTGGTATGGAGGATATGTAACTTGTTCTGCTCATTAATAAAACTCATGTCAGAAATTTTAAGGTTGGTAAACCAGGTTTTGTACTAAAAGGTGAATTTATCTTGTAAATTATTCTTAACGGGTAACTATCTTTATAATTGAATAATTCTGCTAACAAATTACTCCATATTTTGAATAACAGTGTACGGCGTTTAACGACTACTTAAAACTATATATTTCTTGTAAAGTGGGTGTTTCTGAGTGAAGCTGACTGTATTGCGTTATGTTAGTGATTATTGTACATAAAGTGCTTTGATTGTCAAAGGTTTTAAACTTGGTAAGCAGTTTAAAGGCTAGAATTATCTAGTAAATTATTATTAATGTGTTAATATTTTCAACTTTTGTGTATATTCAAATTCTACTTACCAAATTTTTTATTTTAAATACTTAGTAATGTATATACTTAATTTGCGGATCGCATTAAATTAAAATAGTTTATGTGCAGTGAGCGCATCTGATTGAGATTGATTTTATACTATTATTGTGTTAGTGTATATAAGGTACATTTGGTAAATCGTTTTTGTGTTGAATATTTAGTTAATTATTATTAAAATGTGACTACTTTTGACTTTTGTATAGACTGCAAAATTCCACTTAGCAATTTCTTATTTTAAATGGTACAGCGTATAGTGTACTTAATTTACAGATTGCCACTGCATAAAACTGAAATGATTTTTGTGAAGCGTGTTTCCGAGTAATTTTATATCTATTTTATGGCGTTAGTGTATATAAAGATATTTATAAAGGATATCGTAAAAAGAATTTGAAAACTTGTCAAAGCTAGCCTATAAAGGAAAATTAAAAATTAAAAAGAATTGTAGATCGATGACTAGTATGTCAATTGTATGTCAGGGTAGTAGAGGAGGCAAACAGTATGTAACAAAAATTAATAAGGGCATTTGTAATAGAAATAAATGGATATGTGGATACAGTGTGAAAAGTATGTTCTTTTGTTTTTCCTGCCTTTTATTTGGCGGCGATGGAGTTCGGTATTTAGCACATTTAAGCGACCGAATAAAAACTCACGAAAATAGCGAACAACATATTTTCAATCAAATAAATACATTTAGAGCTACTAAGCACTGCAAATGTTCGAACTCAACTTGATAGTGCATGTGGGACAAATATTCAAAAATACAATGACGAAGTTACAAAATCTGTATGTGCTATCAAAAATAATAGATTGTAATAAGTTTAGCGGAGCTTTTAAATTAACTTTGTGAGCACCCGAGAAGTCGGAAATTACTGAAAATCACGGGATATTTTGTGGTCTTGTAAATTTTACTGCAAAACTGGATAAAACTTTGCACGAAGATCTTAGGTGTCATTGAACTTTTAGTAGGTGTTCAAAAAAAAAGTGATCGGTCAGAGTTACGGCGGAGTAAATATTATGAGCGGAGAATAGGGGGGTTCAAGCAATATTAAAATGACTTTTCCCAATGTTCACTTTGTACATTGCTGTGCCCATCAATTAAATTTAATAATGTTTTAAAATGCAAATACATTGTTGTCAGTCCTTATAAATACAGACCGCACTTTGAAAGCGAGGATTCTATAAAACGTGCTTTTATCGAAAGGAAAGTCGAGGTGCTAAGATGCTTTGTTGTACCCAGTGCTACAGTCTAGTTAAATTCTTCGATTTAGTGTCGAGCCCGTTGACGAGCGCATTGCGTACCTTCAAATTCTTTAAGATGATACCAGAGGCAGGCAACTTATTTCAAGGTACATTTATTAAGTTTTCTTTTTTCCTGGTGCTGCTGTAAATAAAGACATTTGTTTTGCTGGTTTTACCACGTTAGGACCGTAGTTTTTATTCCTCGTGGTTGCACAGTAAATTACAGATTGCGCTTTACAAAATTGAATTTCACAGCGACCCAGTGATTATTCCTTTTGTTTTGTAAATACATGCAAACATCAATAGCTTGTCTACAAAGTTATAAGTTAGTGTAGGTTAACAATTGGTTCATCTCAGTTAGAGTTACGTTATTTCTTGTAAGAGGTGCACTTCACAAAGCAGGTAAAAGTAGTGTATATATTGTCTATTTTTTCTGGTATATATTTAGGGTTTGCCACATTAAGTGAGTGTATATGTACATGTTATTTAGATTTTAAGATTTTATAATCGACATTTGTTAAAATGTATATTTTTATATGATGTTATATACAAATTGACGCTTTTATGTTAAACATCACGTTATAACATAACGACTACATAAATGTTTGACTAACGGTAGTAGATAAACCTTTTACTGAGGTTTCCAATTTTTCTTTCTGTTTGACCTACCCCACTCTACAACGTTTTCGAGCTAGCGCGGAATTCAATTGTTTTCGATTTCTATTCTACCCTTTTATTGTGTTGCGAGAATTTTTTCTTGCCTGAACGGAATACCGTAATTTAAAATTTGGCATACTTAACGCGGGGCCCTGATTTTCAAAACCGTTCTTTTTACATAAATTTGACTAACTTTCTTGGAAACCTGTTCTTTCTACTTAACGGTGGGTTTGGTTTTTCTTTGGAAACCTTTCTTTTACTTAATGTTGGCTACGATTTTCTGTGGTATTTAAAATTTGTTTGATTTCTGAAACCGTTCTTTTTACTTAAAAGTTTGTTCCCGATTTTCTGGAACCTCTATTTTTACTCGACATTTGGTTCCAGAATCTTCTGTAGACACATCGTTTCGTCCTGATAAAAATTTCTATTCTTCCTTGTACGTTACGTGGTTAATACATGTTGGAACCTGTTTTTCTTGTTATTGAGTATATAAGGAAAAAGGTTGTTAATCGTTACTTCTGAGAAGTATATTTAAAATCTTTGTGTGCGCTCGTTCTAGCGTCACAATGTGATATTCGACATTTACTTGATCTGCCGATCACGCAATACCACGCTCATGTAGTTCGAGTACTTTCTGCAAAGAATTTGGTAATATGGTGAAAGAGCTACTAAGTAGTCTTGCGAAACTGGAATGGGTTAATTAGATTCCATATTATATCTTACAAGTCTGATAGATTACATTGTTCATATGTTGGCAACCGTCAACGCTAGCGTACTAAGCCATATGTAGCAAGCCTTATAAGGGTAAAGAATTGATTGCTTGAATAGTGAATCCAAAATTGTATTGTATATCTATAGTCCAGGCAAATTACGCAGTTCTTGTATCATTTTGGGACATAATTCCCAAAGCTTTGAAACTCTGCGATATTGTTTGGAATGGTCTACTAATGAACATACCAAAAGCCCTGATAGAAAGGGGGTGAGCGGGAGGAAAAGATAAGTAAAAAGAGGTACCATTTTTGCTTGTTTGTGACATCTCGTAATCTATTGGTACTACGGAAAAGTATTCTAATCAAAAATATACACGAATAAAAATTCAACAAAAGTAGAGTCCTCTGTTTTCGATATAATTCGGTAGATAATTACTTGGAATTTATTGTAGAAGCGAGATGTGCTGAACTCGCGGCAACAGCTGCTATTTACAAATATCGGTGAGGGAGTGCATTCTACCTCTTTTTATATTTTGTTCTTTTCGGTTCGTCACCTACTTACAATCTCGCATCCAGTTTGCCCTACTCACTCTGCTCACAGGCAAGATGTGGGTTATTCTTAAATATACATGGAGCTCTAAATTCTACAACGTCACTAAACTTACATAGGTTTAATACCTTTACTAAGTTTATTACAAACATGAGACCACAGTTAGCATCCCTACCCAACACAGAAGGAGCAACGATGAAGCTCTCGTAGCGGGCTTGTCATCAGATACAGATGTGGCAGGGCAATAAGCTGTCCCCTGATCTTTGGAGCTGGAAACGTAAGCTCAATCATACTTTAATGGCTATCACAAATACCAGTCTTGTTGTCCCTTAGGTTGTATTAAATCTTATCTTCTGTCGGTGTACAGCCGATTGTGGTCACAAATGCGGATGCAGAAAAACAGTAATAACAAACATATACTGCTTAACTGTTACCACTGCCATGGAGATTATTTAAATAGTTCACCGCCTGTGAGTCTTAATGGAAGATGATATAAAAATTGACATATTTTGGAACATCTCATTGAAGCAGCGTTATTCAAAATGATTGCGATTGGTATATACGGTCCATTCATATATTTTTGTATTTCATGCATTTTTTATTTTTGTGTGGTTCTAGTTAATAAAAAGCGCCATTTCTTGGATTTTTGTTCATTCTTTTATTCATCTGACCACAACATTAAGTAACGCTAGTATAAGTTTAAGTTAAGTATAGGTACAACATAACTGCTGTTAAGTCGCTCACTGGCGCTGATGGGGATTTTTTTGCTAATTTTTCCATCTTTGAATGCCATTATATCGTAAAGTAAGAACTCTACAGAAAAAATGAACTTGACCTTTGTGGTAGAGAATTTAATTGACTTTATTTTGTTGCAAGTAATTTTTCCGTACGTTTAATATAATCTGAGATAGTACCATAAAAATCAAAAATAAGTACCTTGGTTTACCTCCGCCACCTCCAGCTCACCCTTCAGTAATTAGAACTTTCGGTATAATTATTGCACCCTCTCAAACAATATCGCAAAGTTTGAACTTAAATCCAAAAAAACTCTATTGACTACTACTATACATTATATGTGGGAGGCAAACCAACGTACCTGAACAATGGTGTATTAGCATTAGGTTTTATTACTAGATGGCTACCTTGATCGAAATTAACAATTGATAACTATATAATGACTGTTCATATGTAATATAAGTATTTCTCTTCCTCTCGTTATGTGAAATGTTTGTTGCTTTTGCTCTCATTATAACTCCATAAGGAGTATACAGTTTATTCCTTATGGAAATTAACATTGGGCTTAGTCATTTTTCATTTAATAATATTCTATAAAAAAAAGAACAATAACGCGTAGATGTTGGCAAGTCGTCAACTCATGACACCTCCTTACTTATGAAGTTAAGACTTCAAGGAACATAGCTCCTCTTAAATTTAAATTTATCGAAAGATGGTTCATTGCGGCTCGCAAATTAAATAGGTGAAACACTAAAATATTTTAATTGTAAAAATATTTACTTTGTTCTTAATTCTTTCTTTCTTTTTCATTGCAAATTCGTGTGTGATATCGTGACAAAATGACCTTCTGTATCAATTCCAGCAGAAGTTCCGTTTGGATGAAAACATTTGTCAAACAAGATAGCCTTAAATATGATATTTCTTGAGGAAATCTTTATACGCTTGAGGCAAACAAATTTCTTTTCCATGGATGCACTTGTCAAAGGAATAATTATAATTAATGCGCTTCCATGAAATTGCTTTTGTTTTTGTTCTTTCCTTCAGTTTTGAAAGCACTACTTGCAACGGTATGTTTCTATAACTTTCATCAGCGTATACAAAACACAGTTTATTTTTTAGTCGATGGGTTTTGACAACATCCTTGAGTAAAATTGTTGGAGGTTGTCTGAGGCATCAAAAGGATAGGGTAAATAATATTGTTCAGACTTTGTTATTTCCGCAAGTCAAACAAATTGCAGCTTTTGACGATCTTGCAGTATTGATTGCGCTTATTTTTATTAATATGTGATCCACTACTTCATAAAGACAACTTCATTTTTAATGCCAAAGAGGTAAATTCAAAATCATTCATGTCATTTTAAAAACTCTTGGCAAGTGAAACTGATTAATTGTCCGATTCTTCGTATGCTATTATAGCTAAACAATTCTTTCAATTTCTCTTAACCTTGGACAATTACCCCTTTTAATCTAAAATTTGAAAACCGTCAGGTTTCGGTTATAGTTGGTATGTGTCTTGTCGATATTGAGGCAATCGCATAAGATCCTTTGCTGAGTGATAAACGAATATGAAAATTCCACCAACACCTGCAGTTAAAAATAGAATATTTATAATTTTTTTAAATCTGTTGCAACTCAAGATTGAAACGATGCGCTTGGCAGTGCACAAATACAGCTTGGGGGCTTTCTCTTTGAATTGTTTCTGAAGTCCATTTAAGTGACGAGATATAACGCTTGCTTCGTCGTATCACTGTCCCATTAACTGACTTGGATATTGAAAAGCATTTAAAATTGTTTCTAGTATATTGTATAGCAGTTGTGACGTCTTATTAGCACTCACATCGTGCAAACCTAAGAAACATTCCACTACTGTACAGCCTGAATGACAAATGTTATAATCAAGGGGCACTGATGATTTTGAATTAGTCAGTAGTCTCATCAATCTGAATTTCCAAGAACTTGACATTGTTAATCTCGTTTTTAACGTGCGTATGTATAAAATCAAAAATCCACGCAATAAAACCACTTTGAATGGTTTTGAATAGCCCGTAATGCATTTCCAGTATTCTTGTATTGATTTTGGATTTCAATAGTATTTAAAATTGACGGAAATGCTAAAATTTTTTGAAATTTCTTCGGCTTATGGAGGAACTACTTTCTTAATGGACAGGATATGCTCTTGCTTGCTAGGATATAATACGGCATCAATAACTTTATGCAGAAGAAGTAAATTTAGCATAATGTTTTCGTTAAATTGTATTATATAAAATCTAGCATTCCCTTCTAAACCACAAGCAACGGTGTTCTATTTTTTCAAAATATCTCAACATCACTTCACATTTCAAATGCTCGCAAGAACCATTATGTTTACGCATTGCCCTCGTAATAATTAGCATGTCGGTAAATCTATCCCTTTTCCATAAGAAATGTTTTTTAGAAAATAGCAGACAGTGCCAATAAAACAATATTTATAAAATTTGTAAAATTTGGTTACAGAAAAAAGTTAAGTGGCTTAAAATTGAAAATTATAAGACTTACAATTTTTCTTATTTTTGTTTTTGTATGAATCCTTCTGGTAAAACAACTTTTTTGTCTTCGTTTTTCCAACGACTGTAAGGCGTTTCCTATAAATTAGAAACACTATACCTAAAAGGATTCATGATGTTTTAATATTTATTTGTATTATATTCGATTGACCTATATTGTATTTAGGCATTGAAAAATAGTTTAACCAAAACATAAAACTAAAATATCGATTTGCACCTTAATAAATGTGTCGTGTTTCACAATTACTTAATATAATTTTCTTAGAAATAACGTTTTTACAAAGAATTAGTTTACTTTTTACTGTTACAATAAATTTCGTTTGGCACCGTTTATCAAACTGGAAGGATTATCTAATTTTAAATGTTCTGATAAAAGCACCCGTTAAATAAAGCCCTGCTTATTTAATGCACGTATAGATTTTGTACCAAATATTTCAAATGTCATATTGTCACCAATCACTCATTATATTTGCATAAAATTTGCACACAACATTAAAACAAAGTCAAATGGGAAAGTAAAATTACGTCACTGACACACACATGATTAAGTATATTATGTAACAGGAGCTGTCTGCAAATAAAGAAATCATATTTGGCAAGTTCTTCAATTTATGAAACAGATGTATTTGAGATATACAACAAATGGCGTCACTGTTACCTTTACAACTTTGATGCAGATTTGAATAAGTTTGAAGTGAAACGTTCAATAAAGAAAACAAAATGCTAGCTTCGTTGCGTCTCGTTGGGTTTTGTTAATGTAGCAACAGTGGATAACTTTATGTTTAGATTGGGGAAGTAAGTGTTTTAAAAGGCTTGGTATTTTGATACGCACGCATTAATTAATGAACAACTGAAATATATTTTAGTGAGAATTTTATGACGAAGAAGCACTCCATTAACTCATCCGAACAACCGTATTGATGATGATGTTGCTTATGGTAGTGACAGTTATATTAAAATTTTATAAAAATCTCCCTTAGTAATTTTTTAAAAATTACCTCTTGTTTTCTTTGATAAATCACCATCGTCTGATGATTGTACATAATAGGAACATCTTATCTCTCTTGGAGGTTAAATGCATCTGTATCAGTACGGATGTGTACTATAAGAACAGTAGTCCTGGGTTGACTTTCGCTAATTACAGTAGTTCCAGGAGCACGTTGTTCTTGAATTTTTATATTTTTCTAAATACTGAACTGGAGTTTCTATTTATATCATTGTTTTTCTTTGTTTCAGCTCAGCAGAAGACAAAATGCAGCAAACTAAAGCAGATCAATGGCTTCAATGCAGGTCTCACTGGAAATATGATTTCGAGTTAAACATTAACTAAGGTACGTTAGCATGCCGCGTTTTTTTACTGTACAGCAAGTATTTCAAATTGACTGTGTTTCTTAATCCTTTAATAAAACACAGAGGGTTTTGTGAACTGCCCTGGATTTTGTAATATTTGAAAAGTGTAATGTTGATATTTATAAAGATGGAGGTTCTATACAATATAATAACATATTCAAATTATACAGGGTGAGTTTTTAGTGTGGCAACGGTCGATAACTCCGTTATTATAAAAGCTACGTAAACCAAATTTGGGGGCATATTAGGCATGCCTAAAGTGCACATTTTAAAAATATTTGTTTCATAATTCCAGGGCATATTAAACTTGTATTTTTTTAAATGAAACACCCTATATATTATTACATTTTTGAAAAGCCCATAAAAAGAGCTTTAATTTGATATCAAATTATATCTGTCTATTCCTTTTAGTTTTTGAGATATTCAACTGTTTTTAGAAAAAATGCCCTCGATTAGATACATTGCCACTGCACTAATACACAACTTATGTTAATTTTCAAGATGCAGAAAATTTTACCATATACCATAGTATATTTGTAAATATTACTTTTTTGAAATTTCTTCCCAGTATACAGGGTGTGTCAGGTTTCGCAAAATGCAATTTTTTAAATTTTTTTTAAATGGCACCCTACCAATTTTATTGCTACAATGGATAGTTCATTAAGTGTTCTTTCATTTTTGTTAAGCATTCTCTATACCTAAATCCATTACTTTCTGAGATATTTTTGATTTTCTTCAAATTTTATGAATATTTTTAATTTACATAACTAAAAATAACTTACTATTAGAGAATATTATAAAACAATTAATACATTTTGATTAACAATCAACTACAGTTATCCAATAATAATTTTCACTAAAGATATAACAGCCTACAATAATACGCTATCAACAGAATTCTGCCAGATCAACAATATGCATTTTAGAGAAAATGTTCAAACAGGAAATCAGGCAGGCTTTGAAAAAAATAACAATTACAATCAAAATGTCATTTAGGTTTATTAATTGTAGTGTGTTGTCATTTAACACATTATCAGTTCTGTTTTAAATGTAATCTTTGAAGGAGTTTTCAAAATGAATTTTACAGTGGAAGAACAAATAAATATGATTTGGGTATTGGGAGCAAGTTTAAAAAATTTCCTACTTGCATAAAGAATATACCAAGAGAGATATCCTGTTAAATGACAACACACTACAATTAATAAACCTAAATGACACTTTACATGTAATAGTTATTTTTTTCAAAGCCTGCTTGATTTCCCGCTTGAACATTTTCTATAAAATGCATATTGTTGATCTGGCAGAATTCTGTTGATAGCGTATTATTGTAGGCTGTTATATCTTTAGTGAAAATTATTATTGGATAACTGTAGTTGATTGTTAATCAAAATGTATTAATTGTTTTATAATATTCTCTAATAGTAAGTTATTTTTAGTTATGTAAATTAAAAATATTCATAAAATTTGAAGAAAATCAAAAATATCTCAGAAAGTAATGGATTTAGGTATAGAGAATGCTTAACAAAAATGAAAGAACACTTAATGAACTATCCATTGTAGCAATAAAATTGGTAGGGTGCCATTTAAAAAAAATTTTAAAAATTGCATTTTGCGAAACCTGACACACCCTGTATACTGGGAAGACATTTCAAAAAAGTCATATTTACAAATATACTATGGTATATTGTAAAATTTTCTGCATCTTGAAAATTAACATAAGTTGTGTATTAGTGCAGTGGCAATGTATCTAATCGGGGTCATTTTTTCTAAAAACAGTTGAATATCTCAAAAACTAAAAGGAATAGACAGATACAATTTGATATCAAATTAAAGCTCTTTTGATGGGCTTTTCAAAAATGTAATAATATATAGGGTATTCCATTTAAAAAAATATAAGTTTAATATGCCCTGGAATTATGAAACACCCTGTATGCTTCCAAATATTTTTAAAATGTGCACTTTAGGCATGCCTAATATGCCTCCAAATTTGGTTTACGTAGGTTTTATAACAACGGAGTTATCAACCGTTGCCACACTAAAAACTCACCCTGTATTTTAAAAATTGAAGTTTTCGGTAGAAAAACGTTTCCAAAAACGGATGTTCGCGTAATGGTTTATTTAAAAGCACATGCAATCAAATTCTTCAAATATTTGTAGAAAGTAATTCGGTTGGAAGATAAAAGAAGAGAAATGATATAATCGTAGCGGTCTTTTAAAAGAGTGGCCTTATAATGCAAACTAGTTGCATTTTAATTAATATATCTGCTTTTACAGTAAAATTTGTTTTAATACACATTAAGATTAAAAATTGGTGTTTTAAATACAGCAAATGATTAATTTTTATGCACTGAAAGAGTATTTTTTTATTCCAGATGAATGACATTATATTTACTCTTGAAATTGATTGATTTACATAAAAATTAAGGTCCGCATTTAATGCGTTTTTACATTACTTTTGACGATTAATAATTTCTTTTATACTGCTTAGATTATTTGCTATGTATTTACAACACGCTTGTAACATACAGGGAGATTATTTATACACGCGCAATTGCATTTTTTACTTGGTACTTAATGAATAAAAGTACACTTGTATTATACAGAACGTAACCATGAATTTTCAAAAATTCCTATTTCTTCCGGATTTTTTTTATATCTTGGTGGCATTTATTTGTAGAATTTTGGAGTCAATGCTCTCGTGACCCCTTATCACATCAATGTATATATATATATATATATATATATATATATATATATTGCAGTGTTTCCTTATAAATATCGAATTATCAATTTTAAAACAAATCGAAAATTGCACACAATAGAAAAATTCTTCAAAAAAATTATAATTTCTTACCCAGATTCTGCTTCCATCATTTAATTACTTCAACAGCTCCCAGGCTAGCTCAGTTGGGCCTCCTCTTGGATACCTAGATTCACTATCATACTCGTTATCGTTCACGCACACTCTCAATAAAACCACAAAATAATACAACAATAATACAATATTTATTTACCACTATTTACAAAAAAAAATTCAAGATTATCTACATTTCAGTGATCAAGTTACACCTCAATAACTTCTAATTTTGTAACGTCCAGGAATTTAACTTGAAATATTAAACACATCGAATGTAACCGGAGTAAATGGGCTCTGAATAATACCTTATTTTTCTTTCTTTATTGATACTTAATTTTAATTAGTACACTCTGGAGTATGGTGAGCTCATGATAACCCAGTTAATTATGAATAATGTATGCTTTTTACTTTGCATACTCTTACAACAAACACAACACAAAACCCATGTACTCTTAACAATAAAAAAAATTTAAATTCCTGAGAAACGTTAATAAGCTTTATATACACCTTTAGATTTATATTTAAATACCACAATAAAAGTTAGTTATACGTATTATTTTCAAGTCGCTAAATAATGTAAAATACCATCATAGTTCACTCTCACCCATCACAACAATTTTCATAGTTTATAAAAACAAGTTCTAAAGCGTTACCTGGAATTTCTTGAAAATCTCTACTCCGTTAACGAAGCCATTCAGTTGTTTCGCTCTCGGTTTCGTGGTTCTGCTCTGCTCGCCGCCTCCAGCTATTTGTAGATGAACACAATCTAAGTTGTGCTGCATGCTATTCATACACGATACATCCAAATCCAAATCCAAATATATTACACTTCTTTTACAATTGCTTAATTTAATTTACGTTACTTTACGTCACTTCACGAGCTTGTTAAGATGTACGTTGCACCTCAATAAAATTTAGACTCGACACTATCCGCGTTTCAAAATTATGAGGCCAACACTGTACTATTTAAATAAAAATTTTATATACTTACACGCACGTGGTAAATTTCTGTACGTAGTCTCAAGCAATGAATATACTAAGAGCGCGAAGTTGAAAGAGATCGATGCTAATTCTCTTAGAGTATTTATACAATCCGAATGCCACCTCTCGGCCACTCTTCCCGCGAAATACCTAATTTAAAATAATACTTCCCCAAATTTTGGTTCAACCGTTTTCGAAATCTTTGAAATTTAGCTCGTCGTTATGATATTTTCTGAAAAACCCGCATTCAAATATTCCCGTGTTTGTCTGTTCTACAACTAACTATATCGACCAATAATATTTTTCGTGACGTCTTGAAACCCCGCCTATATTAACTCTATTCTTCTCTTATGCATATTCTGTTTCCTCCTAACCTTGTTTGAGTGGTAGAAAATCGATATTACTGTCTGCGTTCTATCTAACCCATGTGGACTGAATACGTGCGTTTAAGGAAACTTTTAGTTAGCATTTATGCGAAACATTTTACCGTTGCACAATATACCTCGAAGCTTGTCTTTATCTACACAAATTAGGGGAACATGACTTTTCCAAAACATGCAGATGTTCAGTTAACGAACGCTTTAAATAACATTTCTAGGAGTTTGCTTTTCAAGGTATTTTCTATATTCGACGTGTTTATTTGTTAGTGAAGCGTTTCACCTTGGTATTATCGATTTTTCAAGCTCTTATGCGTATTAGACGTAATAACCCTTTCAACTAAACTCAATTAAATTCATTAATAATTTGCATTGGTTTCTACAATTTATTTTTTTACGAACCTAACTAAATTTTAATCACTACTTGTAAATTTTATGGTAATACTTGTTACTTCAAATTACTAAATAAAATAAACTTCGCACGTAAATTATGATTGTTTCCTCTATACAGGGTGTTTGAAATTGCCTTGTTTATACTTAAATTTAGCCCTCTAAAACCACTACAATATATAGGTCCAGACAATAAAATTTTATCAACTGTGTATATAGAAATAGGAGCAAACTATTTACGCGCCAAATTAATCAGTTTATATAGTGAAAACGGACGGTTATTAAGATATTTTTCTATTTGTAATTAGAATGTTAAAATTGCATACGGCAAGAAGCTTTAGAGTACATAAAAACTCAAGGATACGCATAAGTAATTATAATAATTTTAAATCAAATGCATGGAAGCAGAAACGGAGCTTTCAAGTATAGAAAATCAATAATTTAAGCACATTTTTCCATTTACATAAAAGTAAACGTTCGTTACAAATACTAAGAAGGGGAGAAACTCGGAATTGTTATTTTAAACAACAAATGGCTTTGAAGAAACACCTGTGGTTAAATGTCAGGTTTATAGAACTGGATCATACGTTGAGACAGAATTTCTATGAAATTGTGGAAACGGTCGATTTGACAAACTGCTAACAATAACAAGTGCCTTGAAGACTAAGTGAAATGAACGATCTATAATATAAAACAGACAGAGAAACGTATAAGAAAGCGTTGGTTACAAGTCACGTCTAATATACACGGGAAAATATGAAGGCCAACAACAATATCGATTTTCTGTAGCTTAAGAGGGGTTTCTAAATGAGACAATAAATATTGGTAGAAAGATAGCTGATAGGTGGAGCGTTAGTACGGGGGAAAACGATATTATTGGTGTAAGGCGAGGCAGTTGTGAGAAGCGCGCGTCTGTTGAGGTAGTAAACGAATTTCAGGGTAACATTATAACGATCTCGGAATTTTTCAGACGTTACGTTCAAAATTTGTAAAAGTGATTTTAAAAATAAGCTTTTCATTAAAGAGAGGTTGCTTGAGGGGTGTGAAAAGCGTTTAAATACTCGGACAAAGATATTAAAGCTTTCTTTCCTTTTAGATTTGAGATCGCGCTTAGATCTTCAATGTAATTAATAAAATATGCTCTTACGTGTATTAACTATTGTGTATTCGGTGAAGTAGCATACAACATCCTGTTTGAAAATATGTAAAGCTGTAGTAACGTACCGCAAAAGTAGTAAAAGTGATATTGCACGAGTGGGTGCTATAGTCTAGATAAAAAGGTGCCGTTGCTACAACGACTCCATTGAATGAGGGTTGGTACTTGGGCAAGCAAATCCTAAAGCTTAACTAGTATGCATGAAGTGTACTTGGTATGAAATATTAAGTTTGATCAAAACAAATATCTGGGTAGAAGATTAGAGGTGGTGGCAAAGATTTGGATGCTGGGGATCAGTTGCATCCAGGCATAATCGAAGTATATGGACACAACGACGAGGATTTCTGGTACCCATCTTCAGAGATGACGAGGGACGAAGCCTTCTACAGGCAAAGAAACTTAATTTCCTGCTTTTTGTATAAACATTTGTGTTGATATTTTTGTGTTTGAGTGTTTTGACTTTTTGGGGGTGTATCTATTACCTTAAAAACTCGTTTAAATGGGTTATGGGCAGGACAATTAATCTTGATTATTTAAAAAGGTTTATTGATGATATATAAATGTTTATTCATGATATAAAATGGTGTTGGAAAGGAGTAAACGGATCTTTAAATTTGTTTTAAATAAAAATGCAAGGTTTAAAAGCATTTAGAGGAACTGGGTTATAATGCGCTCAAAATAGACCAGAATAAAATCAATCTAGGGTTCCATGAGGGGCCCATCTACTTGTATTAAACAAAATTTGTTGAAATATATTAAAATCATAGACTTTAAAGTATTTAATGAATGAGGTGGTAACAGTTTTAGCAAACTGTCTGTACCAACTTGTTAATATGTGTAAATAAAAAGGTTGTATGTTTTGTTGCATTATTTGAGTGGTAATTGCATTTGACTTGTTTGTGAGAAAGGAAGGTGCTTAGGACGGTGGGTATAAATGAAGAAGCCGATTGCTGAGCTAGTCAGGGAAGCAGAGATAAGGAGGCGTTCCAAAAGGAAGTGTAAGAAATTTTTTTTTTATTTTTTATTTTTCTTTTCAGAAATTTTATGACGCACAATCTGTGGGGCGAGAAATGATTTTATTTTTGAAATCCACGGTATATATATATATATATATATATATATATATATATATATATATATATATTGGTGCGTATCTTACCTGCTGCACCTCCCCTAAACTTTTAATGTCATTGCAAAATTTTCCACCTACCTGAAATTGAAGCCCTACCACCTAGACTTGCAATTCATACCATCTAACAACAATATCCTCTGAAGATGTCTTCCCATTTAGACGCCAAAACCTCCAGCTTTCTCAGAGATATTTGCCACGGCTCCTCACTCGTTCCCTGAAAATCCTACCCTACTAAAAATAACGTAGGTTGCCAACAGTACATCACTATTTATTAGTATATCCAATTTGTTACTTATAATTTCAATTTACATTCGTCATGTATTTTAATCTCTAACACATTTTATCCATTGTGAAAATAAATCTCATTTTAAAGAAAAAAATTTACAAATTTTATTACATTAATAATGAACCAAAAGTAACAGGGCTTATTTCCAAATTTTACTTTACACCACAGGTCAAATACGAGCTTATAGTAAACCTTCCTTTATCTAAGTGCTGACTACTGTACTGAAATTACACAAACCTCTTTTACCTTTTACAAAAAGTTAAAGTTTTACCTTCGTGAGTTACCACAAAAATTAAATAAATTTTCATTTAATCTTTTCTAGGTAAATCAACAATTAAAATGTCCCTACAATATAATAAATACACAAAAATCACCAAATTGTCACCTACAAAATCACAAAACAACAGTTTTATAAAGTAGAGTTACCTGGATTATCTCCAAGTGGTCTCTCACCATCAGGAATACACCGCTTCTAATCAGATTCCTCCACAGAAATGTACGGTACTACCATGCTCCCGTACACCTGCTACTGGTCTATCCATACACTCGATCGGTACTCAGAGTACACACACTGCCTTCAACAACAAGTACTAAAATTGTACTTACTTGATGTTTAATTTTGGTTCTTTACTGCATTGCACAATTATTTAAGCACCCACCAGTGCTAATTAAACTTTTTATAATTTCAGAACTTCACTAAATTACTTTTATAAGTAACTTGGTTGGCGTTGGAAGGTATAAAAGAAGAGAGCAATTCACTACCTCCACTTGGTTTATATAATCTCAAAACGCCACCTCTTTGCATCAATTTTCAATACCCCTATAACACATTTTCTTGGTAACACAGCACAAACAACACAACGGTCGAACAATTACACAAATCCACAATTATCCTTGAAACATTCTATGTATAATTTGTTATCCGTCGTCGAAATCCCGGAATTTTTACCCCAAACATGTTCTATACGCAGAGACCCTCATTAAAAATTTGCAACCGCCGTTGCCTTCCGCGAAACCCTCAGTACTGATCGTTATATTTTAGCCTCTTAAATACGCCTCCTGTCTACGAGCATATCCCTTATTTCATTCTAACTAGCATTTAAAATCTGCCGTCTTATGTTATCACTGATTCTTGTTCCCCCGCTATTCACAAGCTATATTATACCTAACCACCAATATTATCATGTCTTACTTCTGTTTACTTACTCTAATAGTCATACTCTGTTTGTAAATTATTCCCAGCTGTCTTATTCCCTTACTACTCGATATATTCTGAAAACATAACACGTCTTTGATATAGCGCGTTAAATTGCAACAATGGGAAATTTGTTATTATTTGAAATTATTAACTTTTCTTTTCGTTGACTGGCTAGCTTAACGGAAGTTATGGAATATACAAAATAAATACAGCAATTTCAAGAAAACATCTATACATTCAAAAACATTTTTCTTTAATAGAAAACAGTTTATAAAGCAATTTACAGTTCTAGTGATACAGAAAATAATTAAATTCTTACCTAATATTTACTCACAGATACACAAATATCGGCTTTACAAAACAAAATTATTATAGGATTAAGAACCTATTCTACCTTACACTTAAACAACCAAAGACTAATATCGGTTACAAACAAATAAATCTAAAATTAATACTTGCAAACTCCAATAGCGGTTAGTTAACTTGTAAACGATATTCAATACCTTCCATTTTTATTTTTAAAAATGGCGTTAAAATCACAGTTTTAAATCTCCATTTAGAATCATAATTTTCAAAGTGCATCTTCTATTTTTCAATTAATTAACTCAGGGTATTCTTTTGCATCAGGTCTATATAAGTCAAAGATTGTTCAATTTTCGTAGTGATTTAAAAACATAATTATGTTCAATATTTATGAAGAGTTACGTTTTAAGTTACATCTTAAATGTTAAATACCGTATGCATGCCACATACTTATAAATTGCATGTCTGACGACAGACAATTAAGCGCAAATTTACGAATGACTCGTTCGAATCGAGTTCCGGCTTTTATATAAAAATTTTCTTTATTCGATAATTTTCCTATTCCGTTTGGACCATAATACACCCTCATGATGTCAGATTTCCGTGAATGACGCGCTTTATCACCTAATTAGTGTCATGTTTCGTGATTTACGATCTTTGGAAAGAATGCCGTTTGTCGTTGTCCAACGTATGGAGATGATGCTCTCGTCGCATACTATCCTACGGTAATGCGGCAAGCTGTAAAGTCGGTTTTAAGGGTTTTTAATTTTTGCGGAGTTTCTTGAATAAACGTTTATTGCTTTATGACGTTTAAAGCATTTCTTTAAATTTGACGTATTAGTTTCTGAATCGCGGGGCATCCAGAAAACTATTTATTTAAAAATGAATTTATATTATACACATACAGGAATCAATTTGCCATTTAAAGCTTCCGCTTTCTGTATGGTTTTGTAAAATAGAAAAAGATTTGTAAGCTAATAACGTTAATATTTGCAAACGCAGTTTATTTGTATCATAAAATTAATTTGCATTCAAATAATTGTAACAAAAGATTGTTTTTCACGGGATATAAAACGTGTTTTTTACACAAAATTATTTATTTTATGCACGGAAGCTGTATTTATATAATAAATGAATGGGCTTTGATTATTCAATTAGATTTGCTTGTACGGCGATTGAAGCGTTTTCTAATGCTTCTGTATGCACAGAAAATTAATTACTTTTATATCTAAGTGAAAACTTGTTTTCAGTGATACACGGACAAATTAATCGCATTTGCTTCCATATTTGCACAAGGGAAATTGAATCATTTAGTTAATAGGAGCTTTGTCTTCTAATGGCAAAAAGTACACTTGAATTGTACAGTGTGTCCCAAATTGGATGTATTAAATGGGTAACTTAGTTGTTATTAAAGATACAATAAAACTGTGTGCGCAGTCATGTGCCAACTTTTTGAGATCAATTCAATGGTGACATTACAAATGAGCGATCTTCTTTTGTTTTCGAGTTATAGCCAAAAATTGATATTTTTAACAATTCTATTAATTCGTATAACTCGTTTGGTTGCAAAAGTATCCAAAAATACTGTAATAGTTTTTTATACGGTTTTTTACGTAGAATACAGTGGCGTACGCAAATATTTAATATTTATAATACTTTTGAGGTTATAATATAAACTTGCATTTTTTTAAATAGAAACCACAATTGGTTGCCGCTTTACTACAAAGCTCTTTTTAAGAGCTTTTCAAAAATATATAGTTTAATATAATTATCTTTTCAAATGGCCGAATTATTCCATGTCTTTGGTATAATAAAATAATTTATTATATTGGTAATAAATAGTTGGCCGCGAAACAAAAGGTAAACAAAAAACGACAATTGTTTGTATAACAAACGTCAACGAGCTTCAATCATATCTATTGCACATGCAATAAATTGTATCGTTAGTTTGTAAGTGAAGCATCAGTCTGTTACTAAATGGCAAAATTTGAAAATTACGAAAAATACGATATGCTAGTTGCATTTATTGAGTCTGCGAGAATTCCTCTATCAGTAAAAACTTTATATTTTAACAGGTAATTGTGTAACTAATAGCAAATAATATTACTATGTCGTTTGTAAATAATACAGATACCCTGAAAGCAACAACCTAATATTAACATGTTTAAAAGGATAGATAGTAATTTACAACAGTTTGGCTGCTTTGAAAAACCTAGAACAAAACAGTATGCAGTTTTAATTAAGAGCAAACTACTGTTTCAACCATAGCATGTGTGAAACAAACCCAAGAACATCATGTAGGAAAATTGAAAGGAAATGGGTGTTTCTAAATCAGCAGCTTCAATAATATTGAAGCGTAATAAATATCGACCCTATAAAAATAAAATTATACATAGTTTGTTTCCGACGATTTTCAAAAAGAAGGCGATTTTGTCAATGGTATCTACGTAAATGTGCTGCTACTAACAATTTTGGAAATAACATTATATGGTCTGATGAAGCACTTGCTGGTCGAATGAAAATACCTATCAAACATACGAGGCGTCAACAAAGCCGTTATGGTTTGAATATTTGTTGCTACATTGTTGGTGGCAAATTTCAATACCATATTTTTGAAAACAATCATTCAGCTTGTCGCTATATTGAAATTTTGTATACCAACTTGCACGAATTACTGGAAGACATGCCTCTCGAAAAAAGACAAAAGGTGTGGTTCCAACAAGATGGTGCACCCACGCACAACGCTATAATTACTCGTGATTATTTAAATAGAGAATATCTCAATAAATGGAGGGGTACGTTTGGACCTGTTCAGTGGCCGCCTAGATCTCCCGACTTGTCGATATTGGACTATTTCTTGTGGAATTTTTTGAAAGAGGAAATTTATAAAACCCAGAACCATAGTATTGAAGAGTTGCGGAATTCAATTGAAGCAGCATTTCGTAAAGTTAAGGCGGTTTATTTATTAAATTCTATTAAGTCTTTAATAAAACGATGCGAACTTTGTTTAAGAGAGAATGGAGGCCAGTTTGAACAATATCTCTAAATTATCAGTAAATAAAACTATTGTAGTATTCCCATCTGTGTTCTAGTGTTTTATATATATTATGTGTGAGGGTATGTGTAGGTGAGGGTGTGTGTGGTTGTGTGCGCATGCGTGCGTGCATGCGTGGGCGCGTGCTTGTGTGTGTGTGTGTTTGTGAGGGTATGAGGTGTGTGAGTATGTGTGTATTTGTGTATCCATATATGGATTATAGACTGTTTAAATGTGGATAGGAAAGTATAATTTTCAATTTAAGATGTAGTTATATTAATTTTTGTAATATATGTAGTTATGATATTGTATTCTTCTAGCTTTCAAACTTTGTTGTTTAGAGTGGTGTGGTACAATAATAAACTCTTGTTTTGTGTTTACCTTTTGTTTCGCGGCCAACTATAAATTATCAATACAATAAATTATTTTATTATACCAAAAACATGGAATAAATCGGCCATTTGAAAAAATAATTATACTAAACTATATATTTTGAAAAGCTGTCAAAAAGAGCTTTTAAATAAAGCGACAACCGATTGTGGTTTCCATTTAAAAAAATGTAAGTTTATATTATAACCTCAAAAGTATTATAAATATTAAATATTTGCGCACGCCACTGTATTCTACGTAAAAAACGGTATAAAAGACTTCTACAGTATTTTTGGATATTTTTGCAAACAAACGAGTTATGAGAATTAATAGAATTGTAAAAAATATCAATTTTTGGCTATAACTCGAAAACAAAAGAAGATCGCTCATTTGTGATTTCACCATTGAATTGATCTCAAAAAGTTGGCACATGACTGCGCACACAGTTTTATTGTATCTTTAATAACAACTAAGTTACCCATTTAATACATCCAATTTGGGACACACTGTACAAGGTGGCGGCATTAAATATTTGGAAATTTTAGCACTTGTTCTGTTTATTTCTATTTGGATAAATTTTGTTTTTGCAATTTTAGATTTCAATGACTTCTTCTGATCTTTTTATCACATCAATATATATATATATATATATATATATATATATATATATATATATACATTTATTGTCATCAAAAGGTTAAATAGCACCATTTGTGAACATACAACATCGTGAACTTGTGCGATTAGGAACAATTGTAGAATAGTTCGAATTATTAAATACTCATTTTTGTAGTAACGTGTATATTAAAAACACTCAGTACATTAAATTATAGAAGCATAAACACGTAATTTAAAAAGGATTTTTTTTTAATACATAACATAATCGTTTTCTAGATAAGAATAATGATATTCCGCGAATAGATAGACTCTTTTGAAAGAGGTCTTCATTCATAAACTTTGCTATCAAACTACTCAATTGCATAAATGCACAACTTTTGTTAAATATTTCGTTTGATTGTGTTCAAATACTGTGTAACAAAGTGCATTCAAATTGCGGAAAATCGCTTGTATAATATGCAGTTGCACTTTATTCTTAATAACAAACTTGAAAGCGTGTTTATTGAACTTCTAAAAAATATCCATTAACAGTTAAGGCAAATTACAGCAACAAATCATGGAAATAAGGTGACGCTTACGTAAATAGAACTAATTAGTAGCCCAAAACTGTAAAACGACAAAGATTTCTGAAGATTGCATCATGAATGAAGATTTTAGATACTACGTAGAGGAGAAGCCCTTATTTTTCAATCAATGAAAACGTAGGAGTTACAACCAGACTTAGAGCGATTATTCTAGATGCTGACAAAATCGTCCATTTTTACATACGTGCTAATAGCACCGCCTATGGATTTGGTGCGTATCTGTATCATATTGATGACCATAAACAAATTATCGCTTATTTTAGCAGAACTTTAAAGGAAGTCGCTTTACCGTATACGCTTACCGAGAAAGAGATGTTTGCTGCGGTTACTGTCTTGAAACAGTGGAGGACATTGGTGTTGGGTCGTGAACTTATAATCGCTACCGACCATAAAACTTTATCGTTTATACCGAATTTGGGGTTGTTAAATTCTCGGTTAACACGGTGGGTATTATTTATTCAAGTATATTTAGCCGATATAGAATATTGCAAGGAAACTGAAAATATTGTAGCAGATACGCTTTCCTGTTTTCTTAATACTCCAGAGGGAGAGGCAGACATAGTAGAAAGTGTGGAGATGTCGCGAATTGACATACTTGCCATTAAAGAAGAAGTTAAAAACTATTCTAGATAAACAAGAAAAGGGTCCATTTTGAGGTCAGTTGAAAGTTGAGTTAGTGAAGAGGAATGCTGAAAAAATAAGTTACGGGAATGGTTTATAATACACCAGGACCTCGTATTCAGAAAGAGTTCTAGGGAAAACTCGGGATACAAATTATGCATTCTATAAAGTTTGGTGGCGGGTCTAGTTTTAGAGGAACACGAGGAGTATGAGCATTTTGGAACACAAAGGGTTTTCTTAATTTGTCAAAATTGTATTTTTTCAAAAATGAGGAGAAGCGTAAAAGGTTGGTTGCCAGTTGCGATTTGTGCCAGAAGACAAAGCTGTCGGCTAGGTGTTATGAGGTAATGCAAAACATTTTGCCTATTGGATCAAATGTATTAATTTCAGTAGATCTAATTGGGCCAGTGCCCAGGTCAAACGGGGGTACGACGCAGGTTTTAGTGGTATTCGAAGTATTCAGTAAGCATGTTATGCTGTGCGTGCTTAAGAAGAGAACTAGGAAAGCGATCATAAATTGTTTAAGGACAAAATACTGCGCGGAGATGGGAAACCGGAGAAAATTTTGAACAAGAAAGCTACAAATTTTTCAGGGAAGCTGTGGGTTAAAGCGATGGATGAGGATGGCATAAGGGTGATTCACACATCGGTATATTTTCCTCAGGGAAACCCTGCGGAAAGTGTAACAAAGAAATCTTAAGGTTGTTTGTTGCGAGCATTAGTTTATCATAAACATACTCTTTGGGTCATGCATTTATACCAAGTCTAAACGTTGTTAATTGACGTAATTCACGAAAGTACGGGTTTATTCCCAACGAGGTACATTTCAATCATTATAGACCGAATAAATTTACGACTAATATTGACTATCCTGGTCAGGTGGAAGTTTCTAAGTTTAGGTGTTTGGCGAAGGAAAATTAGTTGACGAATGCGGAGAAACGAAATTTTCGCGATGAAAAGAAACAGTTGAGTTTAATAAAGTTTAGGGTGGGAGACAAGGTGTTTATTCAAACTCATCCTGTCTCCTCTTCCAAAGATCATAAAGTAAACAAATTTTTCCTATTATATTAGGGCCCATGGACTGCTACTGCATTAATAAATGAAAATTCGTATAAAGTTGTCGCAGACGCTTTTTGGATATCAATGGGCACGCAGAATATTTACAATTTAAAGCTATACCAATTGCCTACCCGTGAGCTTTTTGCGGAAGATAAAGTCAAATTCGGGACTTTGTCGATTCCAAATTAAACTGGAGGGTGATATGCTGCGCGCGTCCAGTCCCTGATATGTTATTAGTATGTGGTCTGTTAAGGGTCCCATGCTATTTGCTTATCTATCGTTAATTCCTACACCAATGGAATAAAGTAGTATTGTAATTAGATTTAAGTAGTGCCATTTCGAACATGCGGGGTTAGGCGTGACCTTGCGGTGGGTTGCAGTATTAAAGACGTCAGGGGAAAGGAGCAGTTGGTTACCGGTACGGAAAGAAGCATATTGAATTCGACGGACTTGTGTATACGATAAAATAGTTGTATCCTAAAGTTTTTGATTATTAATGTTGTAAGTATGTCGTGTTCATGTGAATTGGATTAAGGGTTTATCTACCAGGAGCATCCTCGAAACAGTTAGTGGAATATAAATAAGGTAGATTCTTTCTGCTATGCTGTACGTGTTATTTTAACTGATGTCAAAGAGCTTTACGGTTTTAACGCACCCTTCAATTGAATTGGAATGTCGGTAGTATAAACCTACTTCATGGTTTAGTAATTTATCGACGCAAATATAATTATAATTTAAGGTATGCATGCATACAGTAACATAAGAAAAGCCTATAAAACGTAATTTGCCCTTATTTTAAGGCTTGTTGGCAGACCTGAATATTAATAAACTTGCTCGTGGTCTTGGTAAAAGGGTGTCTTAGGCGGTACAAAGCGACGGTTTAGTGTAAGGTCACAATTCCGGGAAATTGGAAACACCTGTGCGTTAGTTCATAAACCCCACTGAATTATAATTCTCGCCTGTTTGTTTATTTAGGTTTTAAGGACACTAGTATTAAAAGGGGGTTATATCATGATGAAAATTACGGTTTTTGCTACTGTATGTTTAACATTAATAAACTTCTTGGTCATTGGTTAGATATAGTTTCGTAGTTAGAGTAGCTCAACGTTACAGGTCTATTGACCAGAACCCACCCTGAAATCTTGAGCCCGCATTTAAGAAAGTGAGACACCGCACACAAATAGTCCTTCTAAATTTAAAATAAAGTTATTTCTATTTTTATGACAACTGTCTTTGGCTATTTATCAAATGGCTTCAATTGAAATTAACTACATCGAAACTTTTTTGGTTCCAAATTTTTAGATCTTCATTTTAATTAATTTTTAAACTTCGAAAGATGTTACATCAGTCATGGGAAGTATTGTTTATTTTTGTTTGGCATTTTATTGAATAAAATTACGCTTGTATTATGCACGGACATTTCTATTTTTCCGGATCCTTTTATATATATAGTCAATTTGTGAAATGCAAATTGTTTATAGATATTACAAGTTGGATTATAGCCAATTAAACAGTATGCAACTTGATACTTTTAAATTGTTTATTGTGGTCCTAGTGGCTGTCGTCAAATATTTGTAAAATAGAAAGGTAATGCATATTTTGCTATTGCTTCTTTTAAAATACGTCTAACGAAATCCGTTATATTCAAGTACGTTTGATTAAATAGGGGCAGATGGGAAATGTTTTACATGGAAAAGCGTTTAGAATTGCCATCGTATTAGAAATGTAATACTTTAATCAATTTTTGAAGGTTTTACTTTACATATATTTCTTCAAACTTTAAGAGATGTTATTTTAGTTACGTGATACTATAATGGATCTACTGCTAAGCTTAATTCAAATTTGAAAATCAAATAAATAAATTACTTTCTGAATTACTGTTATTTATTCATCTAATGGAAACGACATAACTTATTTAAGTAAACAGAAACTTCAATGCGCCGTAAACACACGGTCTCTTCAACATTGCATCGTCTCTTTCAAGGGTTTATGTGACATACCTGCAATGCAATAAAATTAAAATTGAAAGGATCTACTATAAAGTGCGATAGAACAATTTTGTGATGTGCCATAAATAGCGAACGATTATAAAAGGCAGAGTTGCGTTTCCTGTTTTATAGCTTCGATTTTAGCAGAACTTGATTTGAAATATTATAACCCCAGCGGAAATAGCTTTTTCACGACACTCTTTTCCGTGCATTTATTGAACGGATGTAAAATTTTATAGACAAGAGCGCCATATCAATGGCGAACGTTTATGAAAGATCAGGTTTAAATGGGAAGTTTTGTGCAGTCAACAAACGAAATCAAAACCGATGAGATTTTAAAACTATTACTGGTTTCTAATTGACTTTTAATTGTCTTTCTATAATCAAGTACTTGCCTTTCATTGATATAACTAGGTCTGGTTAATATTAAGCTGTCATAAGTTTTGTAATAAACGAATACTTCTATCACTGAGGTCCTCTGAATATTTCGTAGAAAAGCTACAACTTAATGGTGCGCTTTCCTTAAAAATGTGTATTCATTGCATTATGACAACGGCAATTCTTTCCCATGTCAACAATTGATGTATTCTATTATTAAACAGATGTTTAACTTAGAACAAGCATTGACAACCGTCACAGAAATTATACTTACAACCGTAACCACCAGTTTGCGTATTAATTGTGCGTCTAAGGATACAACATTAGCGTTAGTGTGAAAGTTTCATTAGGCAGGCGAGTAACTACCAGGTGTCAGGTAGTCTCGAATACCCCAAGATCAATTTGATGTACCCTAGACCACGAAATAGGTCCCTACTTTTATAACTATCGTGGTTTAACTATTTGAGATGAAGGAAAGTGAAAGAAAGATTTATTTACAGTATACTTATAAATGTGAGAATACATAGTAGCAATTCTTTTTTGTACCCCTATGCAATACAGGACTGACTATTTGTAATTATAATTATCGCATTCCTTAACTTTATACTACTAACAATTTAAAATACTTTAAACTAACGTATCACAGATAATAAGATGAAATAATAACTTAGACTTTTATGCAAAGCCCAAATGATCATTTCAAATCGAATTAGTAATTGAAAGATGGAAAATACACGGTTTAACAGGACTTGAATCTGTATCCTGGTTTTGCCGGAACCATGCGTTTACCAATTACGCCACCGTTGCTTCCTGTCTATAACTGACATAAGTCAAAACTTGACAATGTCAGATATGATTGACAAAAATGCCAAACGTAATTGAAAGTTAGTTTTATATATAGTTGTGTACACGATTTAAATTTGTAAATTTACCAATTGTCGTCATCGGTCTCGATGTCGTAATTAGTAAACGCATGGTTCCGGCAAAACCAGGATACAGGTTCAAATCCTGTCCAAGACCTTATATTTACCTTCTTTAAATTACTAGCTCGATTTGAAATGATCATTTGGGCTTTACATAAAGGTCTAAGTTATTATTTCATCTTATTCACTATATATATATATATATATATATATATATATATATACATATATATATATATATATATATATATATATATAAAGTGGTATTGCGGACTACAAATAACTTGTCTTTTTATATATATATATATATATATATATATATATATATATATATATTGTTATAGATTCAAAGGGTTAAATTTTGGGTAAGCAATGCAATTTCAAACACCCTGTATAGAGAAACGAACTAATTTATTTACGCGCAAAATTTATTTCATTTTTTTAATTTAAACGAACAAGTATTGACGTACTTTTATAATCAATGATTGAAAAGTAATAGGTTTATAAAGAAAACCAGTTTTAAAACAAATAGAAACGTATAATTAATTTAATTTATTTTAATTCAACGTGTAATAGCATTAGAAAACGCACCGTGGAGAAGAGAAAATCGGTAATCCCAAGGCAAAAAGTTCGTTGTAACAAGCGAGGACGTCAGTTGTATCGAATACCGTGAAAATAAGCTCCGAGGATTGTTATTTTAAACAGTCAATAATTAAGAACACCTGCATGTTTGAAAAGGTTACCTTCGTCGAATTTATATGCATAATAAAGTGAACTTCAAAGAAAATATTTCCAACCGTCAGTGGCTTCGAATAAACAAAATAACAAAGTTTCTTAAAGAGAGGAGGAGATGCACAATCAATAATATGGTACAGATAAAGGCGGAAATAAAAGCATTGGTTTCAAAACGCACGTTCGTATCCACGTGGACGCGGTCAGCAATATCGATTTTATATAACTCAAGTGGGGTTGGAACGCGACATCTAATATGCATAAGATAGGGATATAAATATTACAGGCGGAGTTTTATGACGACACAGGACTGTATTATTGGTTGAAATAGATAGTCTTACAACGGACGAACACGCGAAAGGTGAATGCGGTTTTTCGGATTAAATTGTGTGTCCACGAGGTAAATTTCTGGGAGCCCTAAGTCAGTTAGATTAAAATTTGCAGAAATATTATTTTAAATGAAGTATTTCGCGTAAAGTGTGACCGAGAGGGGCATTTTGAATTGTATAAATACTATAAGAGAATTAATAGCTTTCTCTTTGTATTCTGATTGCTCTTTGTATTTTCATCTCTTTAGACTACGTATAATAATCAACCGAAGTGATAGTAGAGGCTAGTGAGTATTGAAAAATTGTATAATTTAGTAAAAATAGCATTAGCACTTATAACATGGCAAGTTGAGGCCTTGTAGTTATTAACGGACGTAGTGTCCAGTGAATTAAATTAACCAAGGTCCAATTAATACCATAACAAGCTAATATATCAAAAAAACACAAATATATACGTAAATTTGGATGCTGGGATGGAATGACAATTGGTAGAAGCGAGCTCGGCGTATACTGAGGTTATCATCTATCTGGAGGATCAGAGCGCACAATCACGAAGCCAAGTGGTTCTAGTGCATCATCGAAGAAGATGGAGACTTGAGGCATTTTCTAGGTAACTCATTTGAATTTGCTGTTATTTGATAAACTGGTGGAATTATTTGTGATGGGTGAGTGAACTTTGATGGTTATTTATGGTTATTTAACGTATTGGAAAAGATATGTGCACTTGACAATTATGAGGGGATTTTAAATATTGAAAAAAGGTGTATGTAAAGCTTACAAAATTGCATTATGAATTTAAATTGGATTGTTAAGGGTACATGGGTTTAATAATTTGTAGTAATTTTATGCAAGGTGAAAAGCATACATTAATAAACTGGGTTATTATGAGCTCACTATACTCTAGTGTGCAATAAATATAAGGTATTATTTGGGGCCCATTTACCCCTGTTGTATTAAATGTGTCTGCAATTAAAATGTTTAAACCCGGACTTTACAAAAATATCACTTATTGAGTTGTAATTAGTGTACCAAACTGTAAATATCTGAGAATAATTGTTTGTAAATAGCGGTAAATAAAGACTGTATGATAGTTGTATTATTATGTGCTTTTATTGAATGATGTGTGAGTGGGAAGGAAGAATTATTGTAAATTTAGGTATCCGAAAAGTGGCACAGCTGAGCTAGCCAGGGAAGCTGCTGAAGAGATTACTTTGAAGCAGAAATCAGGGTAAGAAAATTTTTTTTTGTTGTGTTAACTTTTTATTATTTTTTAAAAAGTATTTAATGACACTCTCAATTATTAAAACTTTGGCCCTACGATCCACGGCAATCTTATGACAGCCGAACGTTAGAACTTGAGTGATTTTTAGGGAGTTCCAGAGACCGACCCCACGATCCACAGCAATATATACATAAATTGTTGATAATTTGTTGACCTTCTGTGGTACAATGATAATCAGCAGTTCTTGGATTTTGGTCATCAAAATAATATGTAATTTATAGTTACAATATCTTTTGTCAGTATAATAAAGTAGTTAATAAAAATATGGAATAAATTACATCAGTTTTTTTTTGTTAGGACGCGTTTCGGTCAGCGACCATTTTCAATTAAAATTGTCTGTAATGTACAAAATAAGTTAATTAAAAATACTAATAAAACATTTATACAAACCAAAACTTCTTTTTTGAAATGAATATTATAATAAATTTTAGGATGGTATTATACATACTTCTTTAAATATAAGTTTGACCATAAGTCAAATGTTTTCAAGTGTCCATTATAAATAAATTGCTTGAAACTAGTTTAGTAAGTGTGATCACAGTGTAAAGTGGGAATAACTATGAAGGTTAGATAACTAATATTCATACATATAACATGTATATTTACAATCAATCTAGCATTAATTGTGATAATTGGATATTTAAGCAATATGGTTGTGGTAAATATTAATAAAGTCGTCTTGGTCGGTTTTTGAATTGATGGCATTTGTGTGTTTGTTTATGTGTAAAGTTTCTATTGTGTTTCTTTTATTATCGTTTTGCTCTGTTCCTAAGATACTAACATTATTAAAATCAAATTGTTGGAGGTTTTCTATTGCGTGTGTTGCATGTGGTGTGCTTTTCTTATTGTTCGTTTTTATTGTGTATTTATGTTCATAAATTCGCTTGTGGATATATTGTTTGTATTGCCAATATATACTCCAGGGCATTCAGTGCAATTAATTTTATATATTGTGTGGGTCCTATTTTTATGTTCTATTGGTGGCTGACGCTTAGTAAACATATAACTTAATGCATTGTTAGGTTTGTGTACAATTTTAATGTTGTATTTATGTAGACACTTTTTTATTTTTTCAGAAAGTCCTGGAGTATACGTGATTGCTATCTTGTGTTCCATTAATTGGTTTTTATAATTAGTTGAGTTTTTATAGATTTTGTGGATTTTCTCTTTAATAATTGGTTTATAAAAAGATTCGGGATAATCGTTATTTTTAAGCGAAGGTTTAATGAGTTTTGTTTTCTTTCTGTGCTTATTATGTGTTAATTTTATTGCTCCATCAGTTAGGTTTTCCACAACGTTTATTTTGTATTGTTTTGGTACATTTGAATTAAAATTTAAATATCTACCACTCCATGTATCTTTTCGGTACTAGTCTGTTGAAATTTTACCTTCGTTGTGAGTGATGATATATATATATATATATATATATATATATATATATATATTGTTATATATACTGTGATCCTACCTTATTAGTGATAGGCGTAATATATCTATCTGTCACTCCTTGTCTTATTTTAGAGCCTTGTTGAGTATGCCACACAATTTTGATATTTGTTTTTACATTCAAAAGATTCTGAAAACGCTAACTCCAAATTAAATTTCATATACGTGCAACCATAACAATTAAAATACGTATACAATGCAAACTTATAACTAGCTTAGCCTGGTCTATGGCCGGTATATGTTGTTGAATGCAATGCAGTTTCAAAAGCTTTATAAATTTATAAACGTGGAATAGTTGTTGTTAATTTATAAACCAAAATACCTGAAATAAAATACTCAAACAAAACCAAATATACCCCATTCTAGCAAAGTCGTTTCGAAGCCCTATTTAAACATTTTATAAGCCCACCCCCTTCTTGACAGTATATAAGGCCCCACTGATTTTAAATAAAAATGAAAATTTGCTTCCTGGATATAAGTAATTCTTTTAATGGTTGAGAAATTTTAAATTTTAGTTAAAATCACTATAGTTTTTTTTTTCTTTATGTATGAGGATTAAGTGTTAGTTTCTGTATATTCTGTATAGTTTTAAGCTCGTTAGTATTATTTATAGTGTTAATTTTATTCTTGCGATACTTTACTTTCCACATGGAAATATGGATACAAATTTTCTATATGAAAACGTCCCCGACATTCACCCCTGTCATTCTCCAATTCGTAAGTATTCCTTCTGCAAAAATTCTTCTCACTCGATAAGGACCTTCGTATGGAAATAACAACTTGGCACAAATATTTCTTTCCCAATTTGACATTCTCAATCTTTTAACAATAACAAGATCCCCAACTGAAAAACCACTTGCTTCTTGATTTTCTTGTTACGTTTCTCCAACTCCCTTCTTTGTATCGTTTCGACTTGTTGTTTGGCTTTATGCAACAACTCCGTTATATCCTCCACTTTTGTTCAGCTCTCCACGGTCTTGCTGGAATCACCTTCTTCATCAATGTCACAGGACACATTCCTGTCACTGAACTTGGTACAAAATTAATATATTCTTCTATTTGCGGTAAATACCTTACCCACCGATCATGTTGTTCCTGCGTTATTAACCTCAAAAACTTTATTACTTCTCGAATATATCTTTCACACGGATTTCCTTGAGGATGTCTGATACTACAGAATGTCATCTTTATTCCATCCTTCCTTAATTTACTTTCAACCCTTCGATTACGAAAATACGTTGCATTGTCCAACAATACCCTATTCATCTTACCTATTCGTTCTACAAACTTTCTTACAGAACTCAATACATGCCTAGAATTACATCTCCTCGCTGGATAAAGCTGCACAAACTTTGTAAAAATATCAACTACAACTAAATTATGCTGATATCCGTTCCTACTCGGTATCAAATTACTCAAGTAATCCATTGCCACAATATCTAATGGACCTTCCGCTCTTATACATCTAACTTGATTCTGCAACACCACATTCTTATCCTTTCCTAACAAACACGTCTCACACAGATTTATGCAATTTTTCACCAATTTTCTATCGTTTCGTGCATAGAAAGCTTCCCTAAATATCAAGAACGTCTTACGAATCCCTATATGACCAAACGTAGTATGAATTTCCTGGATCAGCTCAACGGCTACCTGTGTCGTTAACACTAATAATTCATCATCCCATAACCTTTTCACCAAAACTCCCTCGACCATATAAAACCTCTGTCTTGTTCTAAATTCTCTGAATAATTTTTCTCTGATCACCCTTATTTCTTCGTGTGCTTGCATCCGATGAAATCTGGCATTCGACCATCTTCCCAGATCTTCAAACACTTGCAATGCAATCAAAAATCCATTCCTACTATCCGTTAGCAACCCTTCATCCTTCCTACTAAAGAAATCAGCCGTAACATTTTCTTTACCAGGTTTATGTCTAATCTCAAAATCATATTCCTGCAATACTAACGCCCATCTATACAATCGACTGTTCAAAAACTCTTTCTTCTTCAGAAACGTGACCACTGTGTTATCCGATTCAACCAGAAATTTATTACCCAATAAATAAAATCTTAACTTCTTCACAGCACATACGATTGCCAGCATCTCTTTTCCGCTGTCGAATACCTAGTCTCGCAGTCTTTCAGAGCCCTCGAAATAAAACAAATTGGCACTTCTCTCTCTTCTTGAACCTGCACCAACTCAGCCCCTATTGCAAAACTCGAAGCGTCTGTCCTTAAAATAAATGGATCCGTAAAATTGGGATATTTTAATGACAATTCCCTATAAAATACCGCCTTCAACTCCCGAAATGCCTGCTCCCTTTGCTCGTTCCATTTCCATCTTTCGTTTTTTTTTAACAACTCCAACAATGGAATGCACAACTCCGAATATTTTGGTATGAATCGACGATAATAATTTAATACACCTAAAAATCCCCTTAAACCTTTCAAATTTCTTGGCTGTTTCAAATTCTTCAACTCGTCCAAGCGTTTTTCACAAATTCTAATTCCTTCGCTGCCAACGACAAACCCCAAATACTTTACCTGGTCCTTAAAAAACTCACACTTCTTCGAATTCAACCTCAAACCTCCTCGTCTAACCTTCGGATCACTTTTCTTAAATGTTCTAAATGTTCTAACTCGTTCTTAGAAAAATCAAAATATCATCGACATAGTGCGTACAGAAGTCTTCGTACTCATCTAATAACTTCTGCATGGCTCGAACTAATGCAGCGGATGACGTTGAAAGACCAAATGGAACAACTCTGTACTGATAAATCTCCCTTCAATGCTAAATCCAGTATACTTCCGACTTTCCTCATGCAAAGGAATTAGCCAAAAGAATTCTTTAAGTCCAGTTTGCTAAAAATTTTCATCTCGCTTACCTTGTATAACAAATTATCTAGTGATTTTGGTTGTTCAAATTGTGGTTTAGTAATCGCATTCAATCTCCTAGCATCTAAACATATTCTTAATTCTAAATTATCAGATTTAGGCACAACCACTACCGGATTGATATAGGGTGTTCTCGCTGATTCAATAATTCCTCTTTAACATCTTTTAATCTCATTTTCACTCGACCCTTAATGCAAATGGTATTGGATATACCCTAGTACGAAAACTTCCCTCGTCTGTGACCTCTAACTTATGCGTATACTCCTTCGCAAACCTAGGCTCATTACTAAAAACTCCTGCATGTCTATTAAACAACTCATATAACATTTCCTTCATATCCACCCCTATTAATCCTATCTGTTCCTCATCAAATACCTTCTCAAATATATTACATAACCGTAACTCATCAATTCCATCATAAATTCTATTCTTAGTCTTTCCTGATCCTATACTATCTGTATTTATCTCATCCCTAGTATCCGATTATCCTTAGGCACCACCCATTTCTTCTCTAAATTTAATACCTTTACCATTCGTGCTTTACCATCTATAACCAGTCCAAATTCCTCAATTACATCTATCCCTACAATAAAATCTAAATATAATCCTCTTGCTATCCAAAACTCTACTTCACCTAGTTTGGTACTTCCTAATACAATCGATACTCGTACAACTTTGTCTATCGTAGTTAACTTCCTCTTAATCGCAGACCATAAATTAATACTCTTAACCCTACAAATTTTCCCTTTGAATAATTCTGCATGTTTCAAAACTCTTTCCTCTCTCACCAGCGATAACTGCGACCCTGTATCTATCAATGCCGTGTAAACAGAATCCTCTAAACTAATATGAATAAATGGTAACTCCCGCCTTCTCTCAAACTTATTATCTAACAACTTATCTACTAAACTAATACTACGCTGTGTCCCTAAATCTGATTTTCCTAACACTAATAAATCGACGTTTTTTTTTTGTACCGTGGGTTCATCGTGGACCTCCACTTTCTCTATCCTATCCTCCGATCTCTGTCGCGTGTCTCTTGTTGTTACGTGTTGGATCGTCAAGTTTCTATCTGTCTCCCGTTCTCGGTCTCTAATCCCTGTCGGTATTTCCCCCTGATCCGTTGATCTCTGCTCGCTTTCTCTCTGCCACCTCTGTCCAAAACTCGTTCTTTGCTGTCCAAAACCTCTGTCATTCCTATCAGTCATGTTCCAGTCATTGTTCCCCCTATAATTATCGTCTCTATTAAAACGTTGTTCCCAATTATTATTCGTTCTCCTTTGATTTCCTGATATTGCTTTCTGTAGTTGTCCTGTCCATTCTCCCTATAATTGTATCCTTGCACCCCAGTCCTCTGGTAGTCTGTGCTATTCCTATTCCTATCCCAATTCCTATTATCACTATTTTCCTGGTATTCGTTTCAAACGTCCTAGCTACGTCATAATTTCGCATCATTTCCAAAAGTCTCTTAAAGTCCGAACGTTTTGTATCGCTACGGCCCTAGTTATTTCCGCCTCCATATGCCTTGACAACAATAATATAATTTCATCTTCTCTTAATTTAGGAATCAGGTGCTGCGCCTGGTTATACTTTTCAATCACATAATTTTCTCTCGATCCCTGGTATGACCTATAGTTCCCAGTGTTTAAATCCGTTCGAATATTAGCCTGATGCGTGTTTCCCCAATATTGTTCTATGAATAGCCTTCGAAATTCCTCGTACGAACTATATTGCCTCCTCACGATACAGTGCCATTTCTCTGCACAACCCCCCAATGTCACGCTCACCATCTGCATCTTCACCCTCTCAGGCTCACTCTCTACCATCTCGTCCAACTTGCTAAGATAGACCATCGGCTGCTCATTCTTTCTGCCTTCAAACCTCGGCAAGGTCTCTTTCCTAGCCTATACTGGTATCCTGCATCACAAACAACTCTTCCCTTTCCAATTCAACCAACTGTTCTCTCATCTGTCTAACATTCCTTCAAGACCAGACAATCCATTTACCGTATTCCCCAGAACCGTCGTATCCCTTCTCAGCTTCTCTGCCACCTCCTGACTCGCCCGCAATTTGCCTATAATTTCGTTTTTAGAGTTAATATTGTCCTCCGTCTGAATCCGAACTATTTCACCTAAATTCTGCAATTTTTCTGTCTGTCTAACTTCGACCATGTACAGCTCTTCCTTAATTCATTTAAACCTGTTGTTACCTTCCTTCTACAACCTGGACTCTATCCTCTACGTCCTTCAGAACTTCATCCTTAAATGAACACAAACTGCTCTGTATTGATACATTAATTCCTTCAATTTTCATTTCCATCATATCAAATTTTTCCTTAACTTCCGCTTGTGAATTTCTAACCTCGGCCAACAATGATCCTCTCAATTCTTCATGCGACTTAGTTAACGACCCTTTTAATTCCAACAAAACCATCATCACATCTTGGATCTGCATATTCTCTTTTCCCTTATCAATTTCATTTTCTCCCGATGTATCCCCTGAATTCACAATAATCACCTCCGGCTCCACATATCCTCCAGCTTCATCCCTAGCATCCCCTGCTGCTACAGTCTTAATAACCGGTTGCCCTCTCACACCAGTCTCAACTCCATAAACTTTCCCTGACCTCGTGATTCTCTCCTCATCAGACATGTCCCTTTAATTTTCAAAATAAACTTCAATGATGTGCCCCACTAAGCTACACAACCTCTGCAAATCTGAATCAGCCCTATCGAGCCCCACCTTTAGGCGAACAAATATTTTGTTGCGAAGTTATTTACCTATTCCAGCCCCACCTAATGTTTTACCGTCGCTAAAATTGACCAAAGTGTGAATATCAAATTACGTCTTAGCCTACTACAATAAATTCAAAACCTTCAACAACTGTTAAATAAATATATATGAAACGTCAATCAAATAATAATTTTCACTTTTAAATAGAATATATGCAACGTACAACTAACAAATCTACTCTGCCCCACGTTGGGCGCCATCTGTTATATATACTGTGATCCTACCTTATTAGTGATAGGCGTAATATATCTATCTGTCACTCCTTGTCTTATTTTAGAGCCTTGTTGAGTATGCCACACAATTTTGATATTTGTTTTTACATTCAAAAGATTCTGAAAACGCTAACTCCAAATTAAATTTCATATACGTGCAACCATAACAATTAAAATACGTATACAATGCAAACTTATAACTAGCTTAGCCTGGTCTATGGCCGGTATATGTTGTTGAATGCAATGCAGTTTCAAAAGCTTTATAAATTTATAAACGTGGAATAGTTGTTGTTAATTTATAAACCAAAAATACCTGAAAGAAAATACTCAAACAAAACCAAATATACCCCCATTCTAGCAAAGTCGTTTCGAAGCCCTATTTAAACATTTTATAAGCCCACCCCCTTCTTGACAGTATAATATATATATATATATATATATATATATATATATATTGCCGTGGAACTCTCGGGATCTCAGTAGTTTCGAAAATTAATTTATACAAAAATCGAAAATTTCGCCAAAAATAAAAAAACTTCAAAAAATAATTTCTTACCCAGATTCCTCTCTCTCAGGTTGAATTGATTTCTTCAACTGCTTCCGGCTAGCTCAGTTTGACCTCTGCGATACCTAGATTCACTATTATGCTTTGCATCGTTCACGCACACTCTCAATAAAACCTCAAAATACAACAATCATACAATCTTGTATTTATCACTATTTACAAATAAAATTCAATATTATCCACATTTCAGTGATCAAGTTACACCTCCATAAATCCTATTTTGTAATGTCCTGTATTTTAATTTAAATTATCAAACACATAGAATGTACCCGGAGTAAATGGACCCTGAATAATATCTTATTTCTCATTCTTTTTTTATAATTTATTTTAAATCTACGTAAACTCTGGAGTATGGTGAGCTCATGATAACCCAGTTAATTATGAATAATGTATGCCCTTATACTTCGCATACTCTTACAACAAACAAAAAAAAACATACCCATGTACTCTTTACAAAATTTAACTTCCTGATGGAATGTTAATAAGCTTTATATACACCTTCAGATTTCTATTTAAATACCATAATAAAGTTAGTTATACGTATTATTTTCAATACGCAAATAATGCACTATACCTTCGAAATTCACTCTCACACGTGACCCAATATTCATAGTTTATAACAACAACAATTTTAAAGTGTTACCTGGAATTTCTAGAAGATCTCTGCTCCCTTGACGATGCCGTATATTTGCTTCTTTCTGCCATGCAAGCCGCTTCTAGCTATTAGTAGAAGAACCACATTTAAGTTGTGCTGCTTGCGCTGCCTTCACGGTGTATCCAATTTCCAAATCCAAATTAATTATCCTCTTTCATAATTGTTTAATTTAATCCACGTTACATAACGTCACTACACGAGCTTGTTAAAAAAATATATGTGACACCTCAATAAATTTTAAAACTCGGCACAATCCGCGTACAAATTATGAGGGTAACACCGTGCTATATAATTTAAAATAATTTTCTATACTTACAAGCTCGTGGTAACTTTCGTACGTAGTCTGAAGCGATCAAATACTAAGGGCTTTTATTATATTTTCAAAAGGTATTTATACATTTACGATGCCACCTCTGGGGCGCATTTTACCCGAAGTCCTTCATTTACAACAATATTTCTCAAAATTTTGGGTTCAACCGATTTCTAAATCCTCGAAATTCAGCGCGTCGTTACGATATTTTCTGAAAATTAATATTCAATATTCCCGTGTCTTGTTTGATGTACAACTAACGATATCGACCAATAGTCTATGCATTGACGTCTTACAAATCCCGTCTATACAAACGTTGTCCCTTGCTTATGCATATTCTACGTCTCGTTCTAACCTTGTTTGAGTGGTAGAAATCGATATTCCTGTCCGCGTCCTACAACTCCATGTGGACCCCAAAATACGTGCTTTAAATAACCCCTCATTAGCGTCTAATGCGAAAACATTCGACCGTTTACCCGATATTCTTTGAAACTTGTTTGTTATCTATAAAAATAAGTGGAACTTGACATTTAGAAACCTACAGGTGTTCAACTTTAACGAACGCTTTAAATAACATTTCTACGAGTTAGCTTTTCGGCGTATTTCAAGCCAACCGATATATTTGGTTGTTAGCAACGCATTTCAACTTGGTATTATTGATTTTTACAGGCTTTTATGCATATTATACGTAAATAACCGTTCAATTAAACTCAATTAAATTAATAAATTAATGGCATTGGCTTCTACAATTCATTTCCTTTGCAAACCTACTAAATTTTAATCATTTTTTTTTGCAAATTTTTGTTAATATCTGTTACTTAAAAATGAACTAACTGGAATAAATTTCGCAAGTAAATTCTGGTTGTCTCCTTTATACAAGGTGTTTTGAAATTACTTAGTTTAAACGTAGATTTAGCCCTTTAAAACCACTACAATATATATATATATATATATATATATAAATATTTTAGGTAGTTTTTTACACAAGGTAAGTTGATAAATACTAACGTATTGCAATTAATATTATAAAGTAATAACTCGGAGTTTTATGCAAAGCCCAAATGATCATTTCAAATTAATATATTATATAATATATATTATATATATATTATATTGAAGATATTTATGGTTAATAATACTTTTAATATTAATTTATAAATATTACTAGAATATATAATTATTTGAAAGATTTAAATTACGTTATAGTTTTATATACAATAGATATCGAAAATTATTAAGATGTCAAGTTACATGTAAAATACATGTGATAAGTATTTAAATTTCAATAGTGTTTATAACATGTATCAAATTAAATTAATTATAAATATTAAACAATTTTTGAAAATTAGTGAATGATTATTACTTTTAATAGATATTAGATAAGAACAAATATTGTTCAAACAGATACGCAAAATTTGAACAATATTTATTCTTATCTAATATCCCTTATTAAAAGTAATAATCATTCACTTTAATTTTTCAAAATTAGTTTAAATTTATTTATAATTTTAATTTTAATTTGATACATATTTATAAACACATTGAGATATGTAAATTTTCATACACAAATTAATTATTTTACATAGTCAGTAACTGTTAATACATGTCAATGTCTTTCAAAATTTCATACTCTGTACATTTAAAAATTTTTTTCGATATCTTTAGTTATATGTATATATAAAACTCATAACCGTAAGTAATGTTAAACTACTATTCCAACAATTAATTTTATATATATTAGATTCCTGACGAAGATAATAAATTTATCGAAAGCTTGAATGATTGAAAGAGTATTTTATTAATCCATAAAATTTGACTGCTTTCCAATAATAAAACAAATTAAATATATATATATATATAATATATATATATATATATATATATATATATATAGTTGGTTTCACGAATTGAGTGCATGCTTTCGGCAATGATTTTGAAGTAACTACCCGATGCGGCAGTTGCGGAGTCTCCTATTTATATAAAAGAAATTACTTGCTGTACTAATTCAGTGGATAAAACATATACACCCTTCTGCATTGATATATTAAACCTTACTAAGAATTTAAAGGTAAAAGTATTTAGCAATACTAATAATATAAATGAATTAAAAATTAGTACAGATTACATTACATTACCTAAAGGTTAACTATCTTCTTCATTGATAATAATAATAATAGATATATTTGAAAAGCTATAGTAATGAATTTACATTTTGAAAATTGTTACGTGTACTTGGACCCCAGAAAATCTAGCCTGTAATTCACATAGAAATTCGGTAAAGTACCCGGTCAAAAATTCTGCTTCGATAAAGTACCGACTATGTCAGCAAGAATGGTTGCCGACTAACTCAGTCTGAATGCTATCGCATTGGAAATAGCAGTCTTAATGGGGAATTATCTTGGACGCCAACTAATTTCAGAATGCGGAAATTTCTAAGGAGAGACCCCGAGAAGGATTAATAAAAGAATGCCAAAGCCTTTGATCAGGAAAGTGATTCTAGCTAAAATTCACACAAGGAATAACTCAGTACTATCAAGCTAAAACCAACCTATGATATAGGTTAACAGTAAGGACACTAACATAACTATATAAAACTGCTGGCTGAAATAAAAAGGTTATCAAAATAAAATGCCGAATTACTTGAATATTAATCACGCCTTTAAATAATTGCAGTATATTTTATTACATCAAGGCTGGAACTGTTACCTTTACAATACTTGTGAAAAACACCAATATAGGAATCTTTATTCTATTATACAATTAATTTTGAGCTACAAGTACCTACAAACATACTAAAAAAAATTGTATCGAAAATTACTTAGCTTAATAAAAAACGTTTTCAGCAAACATAATTACTTTCTAAGTCTCAAACTAACAGCGAGAACATAGCGTGGGTACGTTTATAAATTCACACGGTTAAAGAAAATTTTCATTAATTATTCAGTTACTGTAGGTACCTAGTAACTTGGCTATAGATACCTTTGGCAACAACTAAAATCTACGACATTCTGGTCCCAATTCGTTCTAACCAGATTCTACGGGACTTCTGGGACATAATAAAAAAATTGAATGTTTTTAATTAACAAGTCGTTCTTGCTACATGAAGTTGTCTATTTATGAGAACCACTTCTTCCTAAATTTAAAAGTCACCCACCTGGTAGGGTATCATTCCAAACTTCATTGACCAATTACACTAATCAGTTTGATAACCTATTACTCAAATGTTAACTGTACCTACACAAGTTTGCATATTATGTCTTTTAATGGTAATGGCGAAGTGCTCAACAAAAGAGATATCCTTCCTCCATACACGATGTGATTGTTTTCCGCGAAATTCGGACAAATTAATTGAAATTGCAAATTAAAGTTACCTTTGTTATTTTTTTTTAATTAACATATGTAAAATTATCTTCCTGAAACATCAACTTAAACTAGAGAAAGGGTTTCCATTTTTAAACCTGCATAATTTAGCCTCTAAAGCTTCTACGCTTCTAGATATTGAGATCATATGCACCAGCGTTATACATTATTAATCAAAACATCTGTATCATAAAACTGCATTATTGTAGAATACAAAGTAATGACGGTATCATTCTTAATCTTATTAAACCCCATAATGAATTTGATAACTTTAGAGTATGCACAATGTAAGATACAAAAATAATATTTCTTGAAATCAGGACTGCATGTAACCTACAAAGTGTATTTCTTAAAAGAAATAACTCTTTTGGTGAATTTACCATTACAGAAACTATCAAAATGCAATATGATTATAAAGAAGTTATAAGATTAAAAATCATTGTACATACTATTCTTTTCTTTCTATGATTCATAGAAATAAAATTTAAATCAAACTTTAAATTGTAGAATCAAGATACTAAACCTAAAATGAACAACAATACTAACACCAGCCAATAAAAATAGATCTTGAAATACTAGTTTGAAGTGCTTTCAGAGAAAATCCGGTAGAAGTAACAATGGAACGGCGGTTCTACAGATGAACATACTGGGACGTTAAGGGTTAACAGACTTAGAATGTAGGACTTTGGGGCTCTTTTGAAATGCAGTTAATTTACAGCAGTTGAAATAGTTCTCGAAACCTGAAGAGATTTTTTATGACTCATCAAGATCTCGGTAAATTTGCATGTGAGATACATCCTATCAGAGAAAATCTAGAAATGTAGCTGAGTTTAGGCGATCAATAAATAATAAGTTTCAATATAATTAGTGTCAAAAATATAAACTATTGTCAAAACTACAGTCTGCAGTAATCGCTACTCCATAATATTTTACAACGCACATGAATTTATTTAAGCACTGCTTTTGGTGCTTTTACATACGATGCCTTAAGGTAGTGTAACGGTGAGATCCTCTAATTGGGAGTCATTTCTTAGATTCGTATTGTTATGAAAGCACTTAACCGAATTTTACATACCTATTATTCTGAACCACGGGTACTAATACAGGAGTTAAGAATGACATGTTAACATGTTCAAAAAGTTATTTGAACTCAAGGGATTTGTAATAAGATAACTTTATGTGGCTACACTGTGATAGTAAAGATAATTAGATCGATGTACTTCGCGATATAGAAATATAGACTGTTAGGGGAAACTTTTTCCAAAAGTATCGACATTCTCTTCAGATATTGTTTAAAAATCAGGATGTATACAGTTTAATGAATAGAAATACGTGTTTTGGAATTAGTAGCGGTTTTTAGGATCGCACGATAAAAATCTTCTTGTATTAAATACATGACATTTACAAAAAATGTTCCTCACACGAACTACATCGAGTTTTCCAGGCTATTAGTGAAGGTTATGTATGCTAATTTGATTCCTTAAGTACTAGTAAAATTGTGTTAGACGTTAGATGTTATATTGTGTTCAGACTACTGCGCAATAATTTATCAGAGGAACTTAACGAAAAATTAAATAAAAATTTCGCAAGTCTGGCAGAAAAACTAAACTGAACACCAGCGAAATTGGGGAAAAAACGCATAAAAGCAGCAACGAACCGCTGCAAAACTTTCGGAAAAGCTCTAAGACTTTGAGTAAAATGTAAAAGTTAATTAATTCTCTATCAGTGCAAGCACTAGAGTCCTCAGTGTTGGTGATAAACAGCACACAAAGAATTTAAGAATGTCGAGGGTTGCGAACCAACATAAAGGTTTAGAATGAAACCACTCACATATAATAAAAAGCCACCTTGGCGCGTATGTTTTAAACAATTCGAGGCTGCTGCGAGGGGCTAACGGCTGGTACGATGATGAAGAGGCGCCCATATTGATTGTCGCATTACGCGGTGAGGCCTTGAATATTCTGCAAACCATACAAGACCATGATCAAAGAAGCTATAGGATCTGAACGCCAAGACTGAATATGAGGTACGGCGACTTTCAACTGCAACAAGTGTACCACGCTCAAGTGAAGAACGGTTATCAACAAGCTAACGAAAATTTGCAAGAGTTTGAAGCAAATATTGCTCGCATGGTGAGAAAAGCATTGAATAGCATTGAATAGCTTTCTGGTGTTGGTGCAGTACATACCTTCATTGAGGAAATTAAGCACGCATTACGGCGGGCCCGAATAAAGACGCATGTGATGTGTTGGCTCATGCTTTAGAGTACAAGGAGGCAAAGCAAGTGACGCATTTAATCTGTGGCATGGTAAGGTGGTCTAGAGAGGAACAGCGGTAAGAGAAAGTGGAGGAGGTGATTCGACGAGTACTGCGTGAAAAGTACTAGAAGAAGAAGTGGTTATGACGCCAGAACCACGGATTTAAGCACAGTTAGTACCGATCTATACGGGTTAAGAAAAACATAAGGAACCAAAATTAATAGAGGGTGTCGGCAGAACAGGGCGAAAATTAACCAGCACAAATTTTGCCCCAACAATGTTGTCCGCGGTCGCGCAGGTAAAATGTAATTTTGCTGGTCGGAGTACAGTGATCAACGATTATTGGAAGCCAGTACAGTTGTAAACGGAACAGAAAAATGACAAAAACGTAGGTGGTGGTTTCTAAAAGACTAGTGTCGGGGATTTTAGGACATCTGCATAATGAGAACTTGGGGGGACACTTTGGCGTTAAGAAGACTGGAGAAAATCCGAGTGAGCTTTTACAGGGTAGACTGTAAGAGTCAGCTGTGGGCACCATTGGAAATCCGTAAGCTTCCTAAGAGGTAATACAAGGTGTGGATTCCATTTGAGAGTGTGGAAATAGATATTATTGCCGGTACATCTCCTGGCACCGACTACGGGAATAAGTACATCTTGGTAGCCACGAACTATTTTTCGAAGTGAACCGAAGGGTATGCCATACCAAACCAAGAAGCTGTAACCGTCTCTGATGTGCTTGTAAAGAAGTTGTTTTGCTGATGTGGGGTTTTTAAGGAGTTGCACACCGATCAGGACAAAAAATTTGGGTCAACGTTATTCCACAAGATCTATCCGGTTGCGGGGATGAGAAAAACCCGAAAAACACAATTGCATCTGCAATCGGAATGGTATGGTAAAGCGAATGAATCGCACTTTAGGCAAGTACCTTTCCCAGGTGATTTCCAAACATCAGACAGACTGGGACCAATATTTACATCTTCTCTTATTGGCCCATTGTTCCTCGGTTCATAAGAGCACTGGACTAGCACCTGCATGTGCTATGCTGGGACGCGAGATACGCTTAACGTGTGATCTTAGTTTGAGTGTAAGCCAGGAAATGACATTGTGGACGAAAAGGTACGTCGACAAGCTCAAACGAAAGATGCGCGATATCCATAGTGACAGTCCGAAAAATATCCCGATCGACAGCGATTGAATGAAGATCAGATATGACATCAAAGCGCAGAAGTTTCGTTTTCAAAAAGACGATCGCGTTGGCCATACAACCCCAGACAGAGGCGGATTGTTGCCAAAATTATAAAGACATTGGGAGGGTCCAAACGAAGTTGTGAAAGGGATACCAACGACCTGGTATATCGGATTCGTAAGCTTCTAAAAAGAAGAACAATAGCGGTAGACGTTTACCGGTTAGCACATTACGAGAGTTATAATGCCGGTAGTTCCGAGGAACGGCACGCAGTTAGACAAACAAACGGTTATGCTTGTGATGATGAGCGAAGGTCTGGGTCTTGCTACAATTAGTTCGATCTCTGCCCAGCGACACAGGTAAAGCGATATTTGGCATCGGGGAGGAGATGCAAGGTGATTTATTTGATGCATCATTGGAATGCTCTCTGGCGCATTGCTTAGAGGATGACTTTCATATGATCTGAGGGCTTGCTCAGGTGTTTAACAAGAAATTTGCTGGTCTTCAATAACCACAGGTTGGAAAAGCTATACGCCTGAGGGATCGACATCGCAGCATCTACTACTTGGTAACTAAGCAACCACCTTTTGGTAAATCGGATTATCAGAAAGTATGGAAGGCGCTAGATGATATCAAGTGCCAGATAATCGAATTCGAAGACAAGAAATTGGCCATACCCAAGATCGATTAGGGTGATTCGAAATATGCGAGGGGTACTGTTCCAGTAACCTAGATTCAGATATTGGTGTGTTGCTACAATCCAAATTGTACGCCGCCTGCTATGAAGAGTGTTGATTACTATTTCTGTCAACATGGAATATGTTGAAGAAGCATGTATAATTTTTTTCAGAGGAGAAACTGTTGTTATTGCCAATAGTTTTTGTTACAGTATGTATAGCAATCCTTTAACATGACATAGTGCTACCACCATGGGAGGGGTGATAGTATATTTCCAAGATTAGGACTGTTATGACCTTAAAACAAGTGATACAATACTCGGATCAACAGTATAATTACAATTTCTAATGTTACCACTTTTTGGTTACCCAAGTTGCAGCAGAATAAATACCTCTACTCACCACCACGATGAATAATCTTGTTCACTGCTTATTGCTTCAATATATTGTTAAATTATCGGCTAACTCTACACTGAGCCCAAGTCCTATTACCTCAGCAGATCCATCGGCCCTATAAAGGTACACAAAAAAATAAAGTAATTAAAGATTTGGATTGGCCTGTGGTATCTTTTACTCTTTTACTATAATCACTATAAACATATAACTTATAAATTTCATGAATAAAATATAAAAGGCCAAGTGCATGCATTTGGGGAACATTAATCTAAGATATATTTTACGATACCAAATATGATTTAAATCGGTGAAACACCTTGATGTAAGTACATAATCCCCGGCTCAGGATTTCCTTAGCAGATAAGCGACGAAATTCCACGAAAGTCAAGACTGGCGTCGTGTACTTCTTCTTCTCCTGGTGATAGAAATGAGAATAACTGGGATCTCCCCATAAGTTGTACTTTCCCAAGAAGATAACTTCATAACTAGCTTATAAACATAACTCCCAAAATCGAACTGGAATATCCAACCAACGATGATCCAATAAATTCTTAATACCAAACTCCCACTTCATACAATGAATTTTAACACGCCGAGTAAGACAATTAATAACTTCAATACTTTTCGAGTAACGAAAAGTAAATGTAGTTAATACATCAACCAGAATTACGGTTAAAATATTAACAAGAACAAAAACGTTAAAAATGCAAAGTACATGAAATATGTCAAGGGTACCTAAAATAAATCAAATTATGAAATGCACCTGGCGTGCCGCCATACTTACAGGAATGCTCTTCTAGCACGAAAATGGTTATTTCACAAATCGGGAACAATCCCATTAAATACGTACAATAATAAATAATCATTTACTGTACACTAGGAACTCCACCAACACAATCCCGTAATAAATAATACGGATGACTTAATTTTCAAATAATAAATCTAAATAATAATTACGAAGAACTCCAAATCATTCGTACTGCTCTGTTAAAGTGTAAAATTAAAGAGAGCGTTCACTTGTCTAAAACAACCGATTACACGATTCGAATTCGAAACCACACCTATCACATAGACGTCGTCAATTTTAAGAAGAATTCAAATGACTATAACTATTGTTGTATACTGAATATAAATATAGGACAAACTTGTACCCTATCGAAAAACTATTACTAAACTCAAAGTCCTTAAAGAAAACTGAATACAATTTCTTACATATAAACGAAAATGGAATTATTTCACAGCTGTCAATGTTGATTGTTAAAAACTAATCTACATTATTTTAAAACAATGGCATTGACGTATCTAAACAGACGTAACCCTACAAAATTGTATCCATGAATTGTAACTGAAAATTAACTTAAACTATTCGTATAGTCTACAGAAACTACTTTGGAAATCCATTGTAAATTACATATCTTTTTTAAAATAAACAAATAATCCACATCACCCTCTTGTACAGTTATTAAACATGAAATATATTTACAAAGCCATGTACAGAACGATTGCCAAATCGGGCTGTTACATACTTCCCTCACTTAGAAAAAACTTTGAAAAGGTTTTCGAGAAATACCAATATTCTCAACTAAAAAAATCATTACCAAGTCATTGCTGAACGTGCTACCATTTTTTAATAAGATATAAGGTAAAGTCGGGTTTTAGGTTTGAAATATGCCAGTGACCCTTTGATTTACCATTATAATCTTCCAACTCATGCGTATTAATGCTCAATTTTTTCTTCACTTTATAGGGGCCTGAAAACTTTCTGTCCAACTGCTGAATAATTCTTTGAAGCATCTGACAAATTATGATCTCTTTTCCAACAAAAAATCTCCCTCTTTTAAACTTACTGACCTATTGCCTTAAATTATAATTATGGGTAGTTCGTGTATGAGCTTCTTTAAGTTTTCATATTACAAAATTTCTAATTTCTTTAAATTTATTAATTTTGCCTGTCCTACCGTTATCCTCTGTTGTATTATTAACGTTCTCTCTTAATTGTTTTTGTTCATCTTTATATTGTCTACCATCTAATATCATTTCACTACCAAAATTAACAATGGGGTGTGTTTTTAGTTACTTCTGACTTCGCTGTCCGCAAAGCGCAACCAAGTTTATATAGATTTCTATCCCAAAGTTTTTGATATTCTTCGATATAAGCTGTCATCATAGTTTTAAGTGTTCTATTATAATTCTCTGTCGGGTTATTTTCTGGAGAATATAAGGGAGTAGTTAAAAATTTTATATTGTAATCTTTCATTAATCTAGTAAATTCTCTGCCCTTATATTGTCCTCCATTATCTGATTTGAGATATTCAGGAATTCCAAAAATTTAAAATACATTATCTTCTAATAGTTTAGTTATTTTTGCTGCTGTAGCTGTTCGCATTGGGAAAACAAAAAAAATTTATTAAAGTAATCACAAATGGCAAGTATAAATTTGTTCCCGTGCGTACTACGAGGATAAGGTTCAAGAATGTCTGTAGTAATGTACTGCCAACATCTTGTAATATTCGCTTTTGACGCCATTTCTCCTGGTCTTTTCCGTTATTCGGGTTTTGTTTCGCATCAAATTTTGCATCTTTGTATGTACTTCAATATGTCGGATTTCATTCCGGGCCAATAATATCTAAAAAGAACTCTGTGGTATCTTTTGTATATCCCTAAATGACCTGCAAGCGGAGAATCATGACCATTTTCTATTATTTTCGAACGATCCTGTTTTGGCACAACTATTTTCCAATTATTTACATTAGCCTTAAATGAATGATCTACAATGTGTTTGTATAACTTACTATTTTCTACTCTCCAATTAGGGTAGTCTAAAGGTTTATTTAATACATTTCTACACATCCTTTTTATTATTTTTATTTACATTAATATCATGAATTTGTGGATTAATCTTACTTTCCTTGTTAGATATCGTTCTGATTAAGCAATCTGGCACTATATGATCTTTACCAGCTCTATGTATAATTTCGAAATCGAATTGCTGCAATCTCAAGGCCCATCTACTTAATCTACCTGGAGCATTTTTTAAATTATTTAGTCAAACTAGACTGTGAGGATCTGTGATAATCGTAAAGGATATGCTTACTAAATAACCACGCAGTTTTTCAACTGACCAAAGAACTGTGACTAAATACTTCATTTCATTTTTAGTTAAAGCTCTTGAGAAATAACAAATTACATGTTCCTTGCCATCGTAGTGCCGACTTATAACTGCACCTAAACCGTAAGAATTTGCGTCACATTGAAGAGTGAACGGATATTTGAAATTTGGGCACGATAAAATCGGTGCTGAAATTAATGCACTTTTCACCCCTGAAAATGCTTTTTCATAATCCTGACTCCAGATGAAATTAGTATGTTTTTAGTTAAGTTGGTTAACGGAGCAACCATGTTAGAAAGATTGGGTAAAAATTTTTGATACCATGAAATCATTCCCAAAAGACGTTTGACCTGTCTGGGTGTTTTAGGTATAGGTATATTGACCACTGCACTAACCTTTTATGAGTCAACATTAACACCTGCGCTATTTACAGTATACCCTAACAATTTTAATTCGTTTTTACAAAATTTACACTTGTCTTTGTTTAAAATAAGACCTGCTTGTTGCAATCGCTTAAACACTTCTTTTAAAACTACTAAATGAGTTTCAAAATCTGGTGTAACGATTATTAAACTATTGTCACGGTAATTTGATGAAAGCTTACAAAGGTGGGTTCTTTAGGGTAGATACGGTGACTTTTTGCACTTCGGCTAATAAAGACTCTTCTGCAGGGGTAGATCTTGATTCCTGCAAGTAGGTCGTTAAGAAGCCGAACAGACCTACAAGTAAATACAGTATAGAAAGCGCCAGAGACTTGATTAAAATGCCGAGAGAACTACGAAACCACAAATCCCAATGGTTTCGTATAATATCACACCTAAAGAGCAAAATAAGTATAACAACGGTAGTCACTACAATTATATAACTATATTTCAAAATAACTGAATTACAAGCACAAGCAATTTATCTGGAATTAAATATACACCACATTGGCAATGCAAATATAAACGTATTTTAATAACACACATAAAGGGTAATATATAAACTGGTATTCCACTAAAAGCAATAAATTTAAGGTATTTTTTGCCTGTTGACGAGTACAAATTGACATTAAACTAGCCAAAAAATGTTTCTCGCTAGTAAGTAACTTTCAAAAAACACAGAGGAGAAGGCCTTACAAAAATACACACAAATGGCTTTTCACCTACATGTTAGCAATAAAAATTAATTAATGTAAATGATTACTCACCACAAAGCGGCATAAATTGAACATAGCTGGACGATGCAATCACTAGCTACTGAATCGCTGTGCGCCAATGCTGACTTGTAACATGAGTAAACACACAAACAGCTGGTGGTAGGATACCAAGAGTTTGATATAGTTCACCAATAACAATGCAATAATACAACCAGCATACGGCTAATTACACGAATTCAATCAACAATAAACAATAATTACGCCAATACTTGCGTAACGTAACCCACAATAAATACAGCAATAGGTTTCACTAACTTCTAAGTATACAACCTGGAGTCGAGATTACTAATCAATGCTTTCCGCTTCCAACGATTTTTCAGTACCCAAGCGACTGAATGAAGTAGTATTTAATATTGAATTTAGACGGGAATCCAAACGGATGATTAGTAGAGAATTGAAGTGGGCACACAAGGAGCATCCAAGGGCTGATATAAGGATCTGTTTTCATTAAACAAGATTAATACCAAGATTATCACCAAGGTTAAGGGCCCTGCAATAAGTAATGTTAGTGCTGAAATTCCAGGAAGATATACTTTACCACAGAAGTGGGTTTCAATGAATTAATAGCTAACAAAGAGCAACTTTGATATTCGTACAATACAAGATTCTGAAAGATAAATAATTAAAATCAGAAAACACAAAATAGGAAAAACGTGGCTCATCTAATATAAGTAAAAGCAGGAAGTATCCGCAAGGCGGTATTGTGAGTAGAAAAATAAACGTATAAACCAAAACCTACTCCACAAATATATCATTTAATACATCCAAAACCGCTATAAGGCGAGATGATGATGGATGCATCAAAAGACTGCTTGTCAAAGCGGCGTTCGTTGAAAGAAGAACAATGGCTTCCTCGACAGGTTCTTATCAACCACCTCCAAATTGAAGTTATCAATTTAGCCAACATAAAAGGTATTACAGACCATGAAGATCTGAGCACGGAAATAATATTAAATTACATGAATAATGGCAAATGTAGAAATTACAAAACCAACCGTTTCACTATCTAAAAACTTAAGTAAATGTGGTTCTAGTTCTGGGTCAAAAATTTTGTCTACTAGCGCTTGAAGTGTTACCGGTGCTTGTGAGATATGAAAGAGTAATCTGTTGAAATGAAATAATCCCCTTGATGGAATAGTAAATGCGGTGTGTTTTTTGCTATTTTCGTCTAACGGATTTTGCCAGCAGGCTCTTACAATGTCAAGGCTACTTAAGTATTTAGCGTTGCGAAGTTTGTTTAAAATCTCACTCACATATGGATAAGCATTTATTTCTGTCGCTGCATTTAATTTGCGAAAATCTACGCAAAATCGATATTCATTATTCCTTTTTGGAACCATCAAAATTGGAGTACTCCAGCTAGATCCTCTCCTTTCTATAACACCTAGCTGTAACATCCTGTCAACCTCGTCATCTATTCTCTTTTGCATAACCGGGTTTACTGGAAAATATCTCGATTTTATGGGAGGGCTGTTCGTGACTATTTTGTAGTCGACTAAATTAGTACGACCTAATTTAACTTGACTAATTGAATTTAAATACTATTCCACAATATTGTCTAGTGATAACCTTTGTTCAAATGTTAAATCATCCGATGTGTGAGGCAAATTTATTTCCGTATTTTGAATATCCGAACTAAAACCCTATTCGCCTTTCCTAAGATCCGGTATTAATCCCATTTTAATCCAAAAACTGGTACCTAAGACTAAAGTGTGTCAACTGTGGAATAATATAAATGTCAAATAGCTGCACTTTATTTTGCAACCGTATGGGTAACGTTACCATTTCTGTACATTCAATATCTTCAGCATTTGCTACAGTACATTTTTGATCCCAAATCATTTATTAAGTTTATTCCTGTATTTCCTTAAAATATCCGATTAGCTCCATTTATTTTGCAACCGTAAATTTCAACTGTTACGTAAGGACATTCTCCTTCATCGGTCTGTGACAATACATAGTCTAATATCGGTTTACTTTTACAATTATAATGATTAATCTGCTCATTTGTGCATTTAGGATAAAGAAAATTATAATTTACATTGACCGTTTCAAATCCTGCAGAAATCTTATCACGGTCTAAAACCGGTGTAACGTTCGGTTTAATTCAACGTTTAGTATTATACAGAGTTGTAGAAAAGTCCCGGAACGGTCAAATATTTTGGGAAATACTCATCGCATCAAAAAAGGAAAAAATACGTGTTCAATATTTTTTTAAAAGCTATCCAATGACACCAAAATTGAACCTTCACCCACACCCCCTGGGGGTAGGGGTAGGGCAACTTTAAAAGTTTAAGTGAAAACCCCCATTTGTTATTGCAGATTCGGATTCGCCACAAAATGTTAGTCATAATTTTTTTAGGTTTTTTGCAGATAGCGCTGCAATCGACAAAAATTAACTATTTCTAGAAGAATTGATGGATCAGAAAATAAAAGAAGTAAAATAATAAATTATTTATTTCATACATAACGAAATTACCGCCGAAGGTGTTCAAATTGACCACCTCTCGTCGCGCTTTTAGGTCTTCCAGATCTTGGTTCATCCATCACCAAACCAGTTCGCTCAAAACGATTCACTGTTCAACTCACAGTAGATTTAGAAATCGGTTGACGTTCCGCATTGACTTCATTGAATAAATCTGCGACTTGCTGCAATGATCTTTCTTTATCTCCATACCCCCGCATCATCAGGACAATTATTCTTTCTCTGTCAGACAGAGACATCACGAAATAATATCAAAAGCTAGTAACGAAATCAATACTAAAATTAAATGTAATTCTGACATTTTTCGATTTCAAATGTTTTTGTACCCTATTTTGGTTTTGTCAATTACAACGCCTTCTATCATCCAAAATGGCTTGTATCGTAGGTGAATTTGGGGTAATTTATCCTGCGGAATCCGAATCTGCAATAACAAATGGGGGTTTCCACTTAAACTTTTAAAGTTGCCCCACCCTATCCCCAGGGGTGGGGTGGGGTTCAATTTGGTGTCATTGGATAGCTTTTAAAAATATTGAACACGTATTTTTTCTTTTTTTGATGCGATGAGTATTTCCCAAAATATTTGACCGTTCCGGGACTTTTCTACCACTCTGTATAGTTCACTTTAGCAAGCATATTAAACATGCCGATTTGTGATAAAGGACAGTCAAGTAAACTGTACACTTTTTCAAAATTGCGACAAAGGCTAGAAAGTGACAGGGGGATTGTCAAATTTTTAAAAAAGTGTCGAGTCGCGTTTTACGTTTGGGTGTGTTTTAATTAATCTTTTGTAGGTCCACTCTAACATCCGATTTTATATACCGTCATTATTATACCTATAAGATACCAATTCATGGTGGGAGTTTATTTGGATGAAAGAAAAGTGACCTCAGATTACATTTGCCGTACGCTGTAATTAACCGATTTAGTCGGGAACCTGATGTATTAACACACACCTATGGTAAAGTTAGTGGGGATGTTGCATTATCCCGACACCCACTCTCCTCGCTGTGTCTATAGTGACCTGATTCACCTTACAAGCCCTTCAAGGTAAGCGGTGCACTGTAGTAGTTACTGAGTGAGAAAACTAGTTCGCACGCTGGTATTGGTATATTTTACCCTGAACTTTAGAATGTTCTTTTGTATCTACCGTCAGTGAAGCTAAAAGTAGATAGTGTATTTCGCCTCGTATTTACCCTACTTTCACTGTAGTCAACCGTGTAAAACAGAAAGCCGCTTGTGTGCGCATTGTATATCTATTAGTCCGTAACTGTACCAGTTGTAGCGCCTTGATAGTTCAAGTAGACTTACGTTTACCGTCCACATTGTTACCGGAGGTTTGCATGCACCCGGTGTAACACGCGTGATATTTCGGGCTATAGTCTACACTCTTTTGGTCGTCAAACCTAAGAACCCGTACTGCCGTGAGGCCCAGTACATGTTTGGTAGCCCTGGCCAGTGCGAACTTCCACCTAGTTGTTACTTTAGGTTAGTTATCATAATTAATTTGATCGTAGCTGTGGCGTAGTCAATATACGCCGTACCTACATTTGCTTATATACACCTTTGTTTATGTTACTTACTGTGTTTAATTAATGTGTTCTTTTCAGCCATGCGTTTCTAAATAGAGTTAAGAGTATAATCCAGGTGCATTATTCTGTTGTAGTAATTTGCGCGAGTAGGGTGAATCAGTACATTCTACACCGTGAGTTTTTCCTTATTTTCATATTGTCTTATTATAACAAGTGCAGGGGCGTTTGCTCGACCGGTAACGAGATCCCCGAATATATCTAACACAGTGACATTACTGGTGGTGCCCACCCCATTTTGCCGTCATTCCCGATTTTTGCATACTACCAACTTTACGCCCCACTATAATTGTCCTCTTAGGGCGTGTAGCAATCTCGACCTACGACTTTTATCATACCCACCCCTCACCGGCTAGAGCTAGGCCGCGCACGGATTCCGATCCGTCCCTTGGTGTCGTAGTGCTGAATTGGCCCGTAACACCGGTTTCTTCGGAAGTTTCCCGAATTACATGTAGGACATGTCAATTTGGTGTATCCCATTCTTCCGCAAGAATAGCACCTTGTAGCTAAACAGTGCTTGGAAAAATGACTTTCCGAATTACACTTATTACATATTATTTTCGTAGAGAATGTAAAATTTTGTTTGGTCAATTTTAAGAAGAATTCAAATGACTATAACTATTGTTGTATACTGAATATAAATATTGAACAAACTTGTACCCTATCGAAAAACTATTGCTAAACTCAATACCCCTTGAAGAAAACTGAATATAATTTCTTACAGATAAACGAAAATGGAATTTAATGAAATTATTTCACAGCCGTCACTGTTGATCGTTAAAAGCTAATCTACATTATTTTAAAACACAATGGTATGGACATATCTAAACAGACGTAACCCTATAAAATTGTAACCATGAATTGTAACTCAAATTTAATTTAAACTATTCGTATAGTCCACAGAAACTACTTTGGAAATCCATTGTAAATTATACACTTTTTTAAATAAACAAATAATCACCATCACCCTCTTGAACAGTTATTAAACATGAAATATATTCACAAAACCATGTAGAGAACGATTGCCGAATCGGGCTGTAACAATAGGTTGATGTCTATCGTACCCGCTACGCCAAATTAATTTTTTTCCAACTTGTATTGCCCAACACATCATACGACCCAGTGTATTTTATGCTGTAGTAATACAAAGGTGTTCTTAGGAAACAGTTAACATAAAAACAGTTGAAGTTACACATATATCAGTAAATTGATTGCTAAGCTGAAGAAAAATAATCTCTAGATATTGTACACACATTGTGACATTATTTTACATTCGTAATTTCTTTCATACCTTTATATATCCAATGTCTCAGGCGAATTACAAAGAGTATACGTTACTTAATTATTAATAGTTTCGATTCTACATATTTTCATGAACAATAATTAATTTACTACAGTCAGTATTCAACACATACTTTAGGAAAAAGTAATAAATTGTAAGTGTAAATAATACAATTTTGATATTATAATTGCCAAAAGAATATCCCATATCTAAATATATTGCGTTTTGGCTAATTTCCAAACGTATATGCGTTACTAGTGATTAAAATCATAAACATTATGTAGTAACTAGAGAAACTTAGCAGCCATGTAAAATCCATCTATTTCTTTACAAATAATACGTATCGAGCTATTTCTCGCATTAATTACACTCTGTTAGTTAGCATTTGTGATACACGGATGATCCTAGAAGTATTTATGGCAGTTTTCCCTCTATGGATATTATATACGTACATGAGATGTAGAGGTAACAGAGCTGATAATCATAGTAGCTGTCAACCCCTAATAATTAATAAACAATATTAATTACATTTCGATCTTAATCTCACATAATCTATCAATAAATTATCAGCCTGATGTTACCGCTACCATAAATTAGTTTGCATTTAACCTTTTGATGACATGTACTCTAACTTACTGATTTATTGTCATTTATTTTTAAAGTATGAGCGTATATTAATTGTGCTGCCTATAGCAAACTTATTAAATTTTTCATGAGCGCACTACCACAGCTTAAAAATCTCACGTTTACATAGCCAAAATAGTGTGTACTTAACGAATGTACGTCGCATTTTATTACATAGTCGTCGTTTTTAAACAATATGGTCGAATATTTTTTAAATGATGGACACTATTCAAAACTATTTTGAATAAAAGTTATTTGAGGTAAATGGGGATCATATGAGTTTTATTGTGGAGAGCGCTGCTAATACTAAACGAAAATCGACTTTCTTTTTTCAAATGCGACATTATAATTTTTATTTGCAAATTTCACTCTACTTTTAATGTTAAACAAAAGAGCATTAGAGTTACACAGGCTACAATTAATGGTTTTTGAGATATCGTTAAAGTAGTAAAGTAAGTGAATTTAATTTGCATAAGTTAAGTTTTACATTTGTCTTCTAAATAATTGCTCAGTAGGCTTATTTTGTTTTATAAATTGTGCATTGTTGCGTTTGATATTGGGTGTCAGTCCCTGGTCGGTGATTCGATTGTATCAAGTAGTTAGTTTTGATAATTTATTAACGATATGGGTGATTACAGTCCAAATGAAATTGTGGGTATGTTAATAACTCTTAGTGAGTGTCGGATGAATTATGGGGCTGTCGCACGTTTATATCAGGAAAGATTTCCTAATAGATGACTTCCAAACACTGTAATGATTCGTTTATCTAAAGCACGGATAGGAATTGGTATTTTTAAAACCGCGTGAAGTTAGCCCCCAACTTTTGAAGATACTAACTTTCTATAGCTCATTCGTTTGCATGCACATTGTTTGCACATGTATGCCCATCCGATATTTTTGTTTGGACACCTTTCGTTTAAAAGTTATTAAAGAAACCATTGTGGGAGCCAACTTCACACTAGCCTCCCGACTTTTAGCAAATTCATCTTAAATCGACGAATTTGATAGATCTTCGTTTTCACATGTATGCACATGTATTATTTTGGTTTGCACACTTCCAGTTTAAAAGTTATTTAACTTTCAGGTTCATAGTCCTCGCTATGCAATAGCTACTGTTGAAAAAGTAAAAAAAATTGTTACAATGAGCCCAATTGATACCCTTTCGTTTGCACATTACGAAACACATCAACTTTTTGTTTACACACCACTGCAAGTCAAAAAATTTTTTAATTTAATCAGGGGGCTAACTTCACACGTGTCAAATACCGCATTTTTGTGCCATTCTAACATGTAATAACGGAAATCAAAGTATCTTCGCTTGCACATCATGAATCAAGTCGCTTTTTCGTTTGCACACCTTTAATTCAAGACTTAGTTAACATTTACTTTTGTAGTACCCGCTATACGATAGCTACCGTTTAAAATGTGCAAAAATGGATTACAATGAGCCTAATTGATACCTTTACGTTTGCACATTATGAAACACATCAACTTTTTGTTTGCACACCACTGTATGTCAAGAAATTTTTTAAATTTAATCAGAGGGGCTAACTTCACACAAGTCAAATATCGCATTTTTGTGCAATTCTAACATGTGATGACGGAAATTAGTAGTAGGATTGGTGCATCCTGGAACAGCGCCGCCGCCGCTAATCGCTTTTTAATAAGTTTTCTCATTAAAAGCCCATTAGCACTAATCGCTTTTTAATGGGGTTTTTAATTAAAAAACCATTAGCACTAATCGCTTTTTTAATGGGGTTTCTCATTAAAAACCTATTAACACTAATCGCTTTTTAATGGGTTTTCTCATTAAAAACCCATTAGCACTAATGGGTTTTCTCATTAAAAACACATAAACACTAATCGCTTTTTAATGGGAAAACTCATTAACGATGTTATCATTTTTCCTTACGTCACATAATTCCTCTTTGCTCTCTCATTGCTCCCCTCCTTGCTCGGACACCACCACATCAGCCATTTTTATTACGTCACACCCGCGTTCTTTCCACCCGCGACATAAATCTTTCGCCGCATTTCCACCCACGAGGTAAATCTATCTTGTTTGGTGTCAAATACACTTAGAGGTATTAGCACAAAGAAATTAAGCACACAAAAGTTTTATAATTTATTTTATCGAATTTACAGTTTAATAAACTAATAGAATATAATTTATACATAGCAAAGCAAAACATTATTATATTTTCTTCGTGTAGCCGAATCCAAGCAGGTGAAAGTAACCTCTAACAAAAAAGACTTTAATGTGTTGTTTTAAAAAGAGAGGAAACGTGTTTTCGGTCAATAAGACATATTGTCGTTAATTTAGCAATATGTTTTTCCGTCCAGCGACACCGCGTGGAGGTAAACACATGTCGCCAGGAGCAAAGGGATTATTAAGGATGGGGATGGTGGGTATGTGTTATAACTAACTTACATGCTACTATATATATATATATACACAATAAAATATATACAGGTAACTATTCTATATCTGTATGCCCCATGCGTAGGTTGCTGTACTATTAGGGATGTCGTACCTTTGATCATCCTCCTCCAACAAACTAATTTTATTAATTAATTGGGTAAAACGTTAGTGTTTATGACTTTGAACACACACCATGCTATGCATAAGGGCACCAGAATTATTATGTACAATGTCCTTAAAACTATTTACACTAATATTCTTAACTACATTTCGTGAGATCCCTTTAATCTTTTTGATCGTGTCTTTCTCGCTTACAATACAGTATGACTTGGCTCTTGTACCGTCGAATTCTAATACTAGATCCCCATTAAATTCGTCTTTGAACTTCCCTACAACTTTTTTTGCTGATAAGCGTTATATTGTACTTATTATCCGCGGGGTGGTCACTCTTTTAAGATAAATGTATGTTGTTTGGTATCAACTAATATTAGATTTTTCTAGAAAGCCCAAATCTGCAAATAGATTTTAAATAGGACCACCCCTTATAAACTTACGCTATTTAATGACCCAAACCTCTAATTTTTGCCCATCTTTATTTAACTCCATCTCTAAAACCTTTTTTTCGCTACCCAAGGAATATGCTTTAACCAACCATTTCTCGAGAAATCTAAAACCGCCGTGTCCCGCGAACACCACGTGGAGATAACACGTATACTCTGTCCACCAGGATAGAAGCAGGAAGAATTTGGAAGATGGGAAGGTGGGAGAAGAACTTAAAAATTATAGAATCTTAAAACTAATATATACAATAGATTTACAAAATCTATACAAATATAAACAACAATCTTAGACCTATATCTTTATGCCCCAATGCATAGATAAATACACTTCAAGGGATGTCGCTACGCTTGTCATCTTCACTGGATAAACTAATTCTATTAATAAGCTGCGTGTACAATTCGTGTTTTTTACTACGGATACATACACCTGCAAATATTCGATACCAACCAAATAAAGAATTAGATGCTTGGCGACTGTTAACCTCCGCTTCCCTCGTGTACGCCCATACACATCCCTGGCCATGCGCACCCCTGCCCATGCGCACTGCCCTTGCACACTCCTCTCTGTGTGACCGCTATTTCGTGGTGATTTCATAGCCTTTTATATATAAAGAACAATGTAATACTATTCTAAAATTTTTATTCTGACATTATGCATAACAAAATTTAGAAATATTTAATGTCAAGCATGGAGCCATTTAAACTTAATTTTAATACAAGGTTGTAACAATTTTATTTTCGAATTGATAATTCTCTTCATTAAAGGTACGACAATAGTTAAACACCTTTATTAATTAAAGTCGTAATACGTTTAACAATTAAAATATTACATTGTAACAGCATCTTGACTCGTTAGTCTAGTTGTTTTGGATGTCGGTGTATTCCACACCCAGTCGCAAGCGCGTTGAGAGGAATGACAACTCCCCCCCTTGGGATCCTCCCATCGTCCGAGAGCGCGGGATAAGCACTCGGCCATAGGTAAAAGAAGCAGCAAGATGTATACGAGAACAATGGCCAGTGACCTGCGGGTCGGTTTGATTGAGTGAGACATTTTCTGAATAACGGTTGGTAATGTATACTCGTTATTATAGTATTTAATTTGAAAATTTGTTTAGCGCAACCAAGATTAGACGACGAAAGATTACGCTACAAAATTTAGGCGATGAGAATTTAAACGACAAGAACTTAGAACTTTGAATCCACGTTAAGAAAACCACTTCACTTTAACACGTGTATTTAGAGGATGGAAAGCAGATCTAATTAATAGGAGATCGTTTGTTGCTCCGAGCCAAGATACTACTTTGATAGGATGTAAGCAGTTAGTACCGCATGGCGATGCACGTCCTAATCCAGTCTAGGAAAGCAGTTTTGTTTGGTTCGTAGTAGCTTAAGAAATTCCTTTGTGTTTCATTCAGGAAGCACGCTATTTTGTTTCGATACGTAGAAATACGATTTTGTTATTCACTTCATCTGTTACTAAGCTGGATTTCCCAGTACCAAACTTAAAATTCACTCAGTTTATTTTGTCAGAAACAACACGTTGCTTCAGTATAAAATAACAGGTGTAACTACGTTCGTAACTTGTTTGTTTGAAATATGCTGCTGACACTTGTATCTTTGAAAGCAGATGCTTAGTATTATATTACTACCACCTTTGAAAACGAGAATATCTTTGTGAACATTTTCATTTTAAACTGAAATTAGCACATTTAACTTAACGAGAAAATTTTGTATTTCAATTTTGATAATGTAATCGACCTAAACAGATCTGAATGGGTTAGAAAATATTAGTGTAACAAGTTACACTTTGTAGTAATATATTTGATCATGAATCAGGTTGATAAACCTTACCTTAAATTTACAAACTAATTCAAGTAATTATTTAATTTTGTTGCATTAAATTTTATTTAAAGATAAAGGAATTCTTTCTAGTAAATTATTAACCCAAGCTTAAAGTTTTTTATTTTGATCAAGTGTGATCAAACCTAACAACCGAAAAGCAATAAGAGTTGAATTTTGATGCCACCCTTATGTAGAAAATATTCTTTTTACATTTTTTTTAGGCATATTTGAGGGACACAAACAGTGTTCCCATTTTCTATGTTGACTTAATTATTATTCTTTCTTACAGGAACAGCGTCTTATTCAGTTAAGACATATTTTTGTCATTGAAGGCCACGTCCCATCATTGGGTTACCACGCCCATACAAAAAACTAACGTGGGGCTTGCCATAATAAGTTTCACTTGCGCCCAACGTGTGAGGCGTCGAGATTTGTCCGTTCAACGTTTGGGGTTCGAAATTTGTTTGTCCAAAATTTAATTTGCGTCGAAATTTGTTTGTTCAAAATTTAATTTGCTTCGAAAATTGTTAGTTCAAAATCTATTTTGCATTGAAATTTGGTTGTTCAAAAATAGTTTTGCATCGAGATTTGTTTGTTCAACGTTTATGTGATAATTAGGTTTGGTTGTTTAAAAGATTGGTTGTAACGTTAACCCCCAGTCAGTCAATTAATTAACTTAGTTAAATTTATTTTTAACTTTCATTCCGTTTTGACCCAATATAATTTTTTTGATATTGTTTTGGCAAAAATTACTTTACCAAAAACACCTTTTGACTTTTACCTTTAGTTGCCCGAATTTGTTTTGACAATTTTTGTAAGGTTCAGATCATTTGGATTTAGCGGTCTGATTCCATTAAGCTTGAGTAATCATGTCGGAAAAATTCCAAATTGTTTGTCTACTTAAAGAAGAATTGGAGTATAAACTGAAAATCAGAGGAGTAGTGAGTGAGAGACCAGTTTTGGAGAAGAGGAAAAGTTTTAGGAAGACTGTCAGCTAAAGAAGCTGATAAGCCTGTTGTTTGGTTTGTTTGAGTCAATAAAGAACATTTTTGTCCAAATTTGATGATAAGGCTAGAGATTCTATTTTGAAGGTACATTGGAGTGAGCTGTCGTCGTGTCATTTGAAAATTGCTCTTGTGCATAAGCACGTTTTTGATTTTGTTAGCAGATTTTTGTTTAGATCAGCATTGCAACGCAATTTAGTCTAGGCGGAACTTGTCGTCGTGGTTGGTCGCTCAGCAGTATGTTAGTCCAGACGAGACTCAGGAAGAGTTGGTCGCTCGGCATTACATAAGTCTAGACGAGACTCGAGGTGAGTTAGGCGCTCTAGAATTTTTTTTGCATCTTTTTTTGATTTGATGTAAATTTTTGTATTGTTAGTCTAGGTGAGACTCGTAGAGAGTTTGTCACTCTAGCATATTTAGGCGTTGTGAAGCATTGTAGTTGTTTCGACAGTTCAGTTGGTAGTAGGGTGAGAGTGTACCTGAACACTGATTTTTTTTGTTAGCTATCGTCGTGATTAGTTTTTTTTATTGATGATTCATAAGCAGGAAAATGGCTTTTAGTTGTTGGTGACTGGTTCTCGAAGTATTCGATTTTACAACCTTTGCGTAGTGCCACGGCACATTCGATTGAGAAGTTTTTGGAGGAAAAAGTATTTTTTGTCTACGGAGTACCACAATTTGTTATTTGTGATAATGGTCCACAATTAATTGGACGTATTTTTAAAGCTTTGTGTGCAAAGTACGAAATTCAAAAGATTTGGTATAATGCTGTTTATGCTCCCCAATGCAATTTTGTGGAAAGAATCAATAAGACAGTTGGTACTGCAATTCGTTCATACGTAGAAGAACATGATACGTGGGATAATGAAATATCAAAAATTCAGTACGCAATTAATTCAGCAAAACATGAGTCCACCAACTATTCTCCAAATTTTTTAGTCTTTGGTCGTCAGATACCCTTAAGTGGAAAAGCTTATAGTGATAATTTTAAACCTGGTGAGGATGTTGATGTCGTCTCCAGTAGTAGACCTTCTTATGTGTTGGATCGTCAACTTTTGTTTGATATTTTTGGAAATGTCCGTGAAAATTTGCATGTAGCTTATCAACGTTCGAGTAAACGCTACAATCTTAGAAGAAGAGACATTTTGTTCCAAGTCGGAGAAAGTGTTTGGAGAGCTAATAAGGTACTCTCGAGTGCTGGTGATAAATTCTCCGCTAAGTTAGCTCCAAAGTTCGTTTTGAGTAAAGTTCGAAAAAAACATTCCAATTTAGTGTATGAGTTAGAGAATGAAGATGGAACAAGAGCCGGGAAATGGCACGTAAAAGACTTGAAACCCGTTGAAGCATCGTGTCCAAATGAAAATGATGATCCTGACGATTAGTTCCGGTCTGGTCATCTCTTTGATGTTAAGTAATACAGTAGTGGTTTGCTTTGTTTTGTTCCGATTTTTGATTTAGTGTCGTTTCACTAATTTTGAGTACTTTGTTTGATAAGTGGAACAAGTGGTTAAGGATTTTGTAGGTTTTGTAGGTTTGAGGTGTGCATTGGTATGCACGCTGGTCGTTTTGTTCGCGCGTTATTCGGAGATGTGTTTAGAAGATGTCGTTGACAGATATCTTTTAGATGTAGAAGTAGGTGGGCTATTTAAGTTGTTAGTCCTGATTTCTACATATCGAGGTAGAGAGAATATTGATTTATTCTTTCCCTTGTTTTGACCGTTCGAAATTTTTTTGTTTGATAAGGTCAAAAGTTTGCCCGGTGAGCCTCACCATTTGGTCCATCACTAATGGGATCTGTTGTTTGGAAATTAGTGATAGGATAATCAGTAGAGTGTAGGAGATTACAGCCCTATCTGGTTCAATTTTGTATTTGAATTTGTTAAGTAGCCTTATGGTTAGGTTACCTTAGTTTTGATTATCTCTTTGCACTAAAGTGATAATATTTTGTATTTGAATTTGTTAAGTAGCCTTATGGTTAGGTTACCTTAGTTTTGATTATCTCTTTGCACTAAAGTGATAATATTTTGTATTTGAATTTGTTAAGTAACCTTATGGTTAGGTTACCTCAGTTTTGATTATCTCTTTGCAATAAAGTGATGATATTTTGTATTTGAATTTGTTAAGTAACCTTATGGTTAGGTTACCTTAGTTTTGATTATCTCTTTGCGATAAAGTGATAATTTTTTGTATTTGAAATTTGTGCGCAACCTTTTGGTTGGGTTACTTTTGTTTTGATTATCACTTTGTGATAATAGTGTTTGAAATTTAGGCCTATTAGTAGGGTCTTCCTTTTGATTGTCACTTTATAGTGATAATATTTTGAATGGTTATGCTGTTTTGATGTTGTAGCATTCCCTTTTTTTGTAGATAGAGCTAATAGAACTCCAGGAACTGAAGTTTTTTTTGTGGAAGTTGAGATAAATTGTGAAATGTTTGGTTACAGTTAGTAAATACTAGCCTTGGTAAGAATAAGAACCTCTAGTTGAAGGATTATTTTGAGTTTGAATTTTGATTAATTTTTTTGTCCCGTGGAGTGTTTGACTTTCTAATTTGACCCCTCCCAATTTTGACTTATACCGATTGTGACTCCCCGATTTTGTCTCCCGATGGACGTCAGGTACACGTAGTTACCAACACACTCGAATTTGTAAATATTTATCTCGCTCGTTTGAATAAATTCATAAAAATTGTATTGATAGTTGGGAAGGTAGAAAAGGCTAGTATATTTAAAAAAAAAAAAAAATTTGTATTTGTTATACTTAAAGTTTATTCCTTGAAAAAAAAATTTTTTCTTTTAGGAAAGGGGTAGTGTAACAATTTTATTTTCGAATTGATAATTCTCTTCATTAAAGGTACGACAATAGTTAAACACCTTTATTAAGTAAAGTCGTAATACGTTTAACAATTAAAATATTACATTGTAACAGCATCTTGACTCGTTAGTCTAGTTGTTTTGGATGTCGGTGTATTCCACACCCAGTCGCAAGTGCGTTGAGAGGAATGACAACTCCCCCCCTTGGGATCCTCCCATCGTCCGAGAGCGCGGGATAAGCACTCGGCCATAGGTAAAAGAAGCAGCAAGATGTATACGAGAACAATGGCCAGTGACCTGCGGGTCGGTTTGATTGAGTGAGACATTTTCTGAATAACGGTTGGTAATGTATACTCGTTATTATAGTATTTAATTTGAAAATTTGTTTAGCGCAACCAAGATTAGACGACGAAAGATTACGCTACAAAATTTAGGCGATGAGAATTTAAACGACAAGAACTTAGAACTTTGAATCAACGTTAAGAAAACCACTTCACTTTAACACGTGTATTTAGAGGATGGAAAGCAGATCTAATTAATAGGAGATCGTTTATTGCTCCGAGCCAAGATACTACTTTGATAGGATGTAAGCAGTTAGTACCGCATGGCGATGCACGTCCTAATCCAGTCTAGGAAAGCAGTTTTGTTTGGTTCGTAGTAGCTTAAGAAATTCCTTTGTGTTTCATTCAGGAAGCACGCTATTTTGTTTCGATACGTAGAAATACGATTTTGTTATTCACTTCATCTGTTACTAAGCTGGATTTCCCAGTACCAAACTTAAAATTCACTCAGTTCATTTTGTCAGAAACAACACGTTGCTTCAGTATAAAATAACAGGTGTAACTACGTTCGTCACTTGTTTGTTTGAAATATGCTGCTGACACTTGTATCTTTGAAAGCAGATGCTTAGTATTATATTACTACCACCTTTGAAAACGAGAATATCTTTGTGAACATTTTCATTTTAAACTGAAATTAGCACATTTAACTTAACGAGAAAATTTTGTATTTCAATTTTGATAATGTAATCGACCTAAACAGATCTGAATGGGTTAGAAAATATTAGTGTAACAAGTTACACTTTGTAGTAATATATTTGATCATGAATCAGGTTGATAAACCTTACCTTAAATTTACAAACTAATTCAAGTAATTATTTAATTTTGTTGCATTAAATTTTATTTAAAGATAAAGGAATTCTTTCTAGTAAATTATTAACCCAAGCTTAAAGTTTTTTATTTTGATCAAGTGTGATCAAACCTAACAACCGAAAAGCAATAAGAGTTGAATTTTGATGCCACCCTTATGTAGAAAATATTCTTTTTACATTTTTTTTAGGCATATTTGAGGGACACAAACAGTGTTCCCATTTTCTATGTTGACTTAATTATTATTCTTTCTTACAGGAACAGCGTCTTATTCTGTTAAGACAGGTTTTTGTCACCGAAGGCGATCTTTTTTTCTTTGGGTCTCCACGTCCGCCCTAAGAACTATGCCATGCTATTAACATGAATCAATCTGGACTTGGTGGCGCCTATTTGTTTTAGTTTGAGTGTGACCCCAACAGATTTTGACTTACCCCCATTGCTCATAGCTCTACCCAAGGAATAGACCCCTAGTTACGTCGGAAGACTTCGTTTTGCTGACACCCAAATTCTAGGGTCAGTTATATGTGTTAAGAAAATAGTTTCATTGGCGCTGGCAACGTAAAGCCATTGAAAATTAAAGAAACACGTTACACTAGCGCTCATGCGTGAGGCTAGTTGAAGCCACTAGTAGTAGTAGTGTCAGCCCGTTAAAAAAAAAAAAAAGTTTCAAGGTTATACACAGAAGACTTTCTTTATATTTGTTTGGAGTGCTTTTAATTTTATCTAATTTTATTCGCAGCTTAAAATTTAAATCGACACCCAACTCCTCCATCTCCTTTTCTAACCAATAGTTTGATACTAGAGACCGTATAGGCTTTCGAATTGTTAAATGTACCGAAGTTTGTCTCCAAGATTCTAGCGACAAGCAGATCCATTCTTTCTTGCAATTCTTGCAGCTTGTGACAATCTTTTAATCGCGGCTCTCCCACTATATCCTGCATACGTATCTTGTTAGCTTGATCGACTTCTTCTGGTCGGTATTGGAGAGAATCCTTATTCTGCCACTTACTGTTGCGTAGTTGCATGCCCACGACTTTTGGGAATATATGCTCGTTATAGGTTGTAGGATCCTCGGTTTTAAATGACCCGAAAGGTTCTTTACTAGGCAAATATACAATGTTTAGCGGAACCCCTTTGCATATGGTATACGCCAAGGTTACGAAACCCGCATTCCTTAGCTCGTCTACGTTATCTGCCATTTTGATAAATACGTTTTAGAATAACCTTTAAAAAGTATACGGATTTAGTACCATCCTTTTCCGCAAGGACGCCTATATAACTAAAAGAGTCTTTTTTACTAACCACAAATGCATACAGCTTGTAGAACCCGGATGTATCTAAGTCAAACCATCGGCACATAAAATAATCTTTTAATTCTTTCTCATTTTCTCTTGGAAGATGTTCTTTGTCTAACACATCTTCGTATTGTTCGCGTATTGTCGCAGTGTTTTCTATGAAGTCCAACTTTCGCCTTTTTGCATTCATTTTCTCTAATTCCTTCTCCTACTTAACAGCGTATGGCGTGTATAGTGGCGAAATTTTCTTTAGCGTAAACGGATAGAGTTTCTTACCAATATTTACGCATTGTCGTACAACCTCTAGGCGAATGAATGTTAGGCGTATTTATCAACCCCAATACCGAAATGATTACTTCTTTTGGAATTGTAGAATATGGTGTTGCAGATTGTGTAAAATATGTACTACCTTCTTTAAGGTAGCGCTTGTGTAAGATTTTTATTTGACATTGGCTGTCTTCCTCCTGTACTATCTCCAATAATTTATAGGTAAATAGTTAAAACTAAAAACCAAAAGCACATACTCTATCAATTTTTCCCTTTCCTCTGGTCTTTCGGACAAATTAATTTGCCAGCCAGTAAATTTCTAAGTATTGCTATTCCTCTAATACACGTATTGTAGCAGGTTATTATACACTAAACAGTAGCTATTTTACAGCTTGTCCGATAGCTTACTCCACATTTTAACAAGTGACACCGAGTACATTGGCGACTTTAGGAAGCTATTAATTTCATTACCATAGAATTTTTCGCTTCATTCGCCGTAAATGGCATAGAATAGCGTCAGTATAACGCACTTCATTTAAAACAAAATTATACGCATTCTTGTTAAAGATACCTTAAAACGTTTTTAAAATACTAACTTCATCAGTATTCAAATCAATCATTAAGATAGCAAAGTGAAGTATATTTTGTGCGTAGACTGAAAAGACGTCGCATGTACTTTCAAAACAATATACAAATAAGTAATCAATTACTAAGAAATGTTTTTAAAACCATTGAATAGCCAATTATGAAAAACGCCCTAATCGAGGAACTCGCGCGAATATTTAAATGTAATAAAAGATTAGATAAGCCAGTTTCATTACTGTATGTATTACAAGGAGACCCGGGCATTAGCCTCGTGCATTAGGCAAGAATAAAAGGAACGTCTTACAATAAACGTAGATCACGACAATTGACACTAAATGCATTGTTATATCCAAGCAATATGTAAAGTTTAAATAAAGATTCATTTTTTCCTAAGCAAAACAATATGTAACATTTGCGAAAATTTCAATTTACGAGATCGATCATATAAGTCGGAGTAAAGATTAATTTGGCATGCATACAGTATTTGATATTTAGCATGTAACTTCGAATGTGTAAGCTAAAGTAATTTAACTTACTATACGAAATAAATCAAATACGTTTTGAATGATTTGTAATCAATCTCATCGGCGTTCCACAATTAACAATAAAGATGTACTCTGCAAACTAACGTTCTGAGGTCAAATGGAGATTTAGGATAATATGGATAATTTTTTGAACTGTGATTTGAACGTTAATTTAAAATAGAACCAGGAAGGGGTCGATACCGTTGAGAGTAGCGAAAGGAAGATATAAATAAGCGTTTTATAACAAATAGCCATAAGTATAAAATTTTAGATTTCTTGGTTTGTTAATTGATAATATTTTAATATTTTGTAATTTGAATTTATAATAAGTTCTCATTTTTATTACTTGTGAAGCGGATATTTTGCTTCAAGTTTTAAAGGTGGAAGTTTAAAGCTTTTTACCATCAACATATTATCTGTCAAGAGTTATTGGCTAATCACCCTTACAAGCGTGGTAATAGAAAATAGATGAATTATCCACGTAGAAATTAAAGAGGATTATGTAATTTTTAACAAGGATTTGGTAAAAATTATTTTAACAATTAAGTAGGAATTTAAGCTATAAAATGTTTTATAAATTTTTTTTTTATGAAAGAAAAAATTTTTTTGAATGTATAGATGCTTCTTGAGATTGCTGTGTTTCATTTCATTTTGTAAATTCTACAGTATAATTTCTGTTGAGCTAGCCAGGCAAAGCAAAGTAAAGAAAAGGAAAGTAAGATAGTAGTTTAATAATTTCTCTAGGGCATTTCCCAACCACAAGTAATATCACATCAGTGGCAAGTCTAAAATGTATGATTGAGTAGTTTATTTGATAACTGCTTGCGCAACGCTGTAATCAAAATTATTATTTTTTACCTTCGTAAATATCAGATAACAAATTGCACCCTTATATTTCCTAAACCCTTACCTGATATCACAAGGTCGAGAATTTCTTATTAACAATGAAAGCCCAAGGTAAAGTTAGATGGAAAACGGATTGAGGAAAAGAAAAACTCTTTAGACATAAACGGCTAGTAGAGTGTTAGCTCTGGGTAGATCATGAGCTGGGGTCATGGGTTGTCAAATGACCAAAAATGTAAATAATGAGCCCCACCGTATTTTTCAATACAACAACCTACAAAAATTATCTGTGCTTGTATTAGGTGAATGCGGAAACCTTAAATCACACCACTAATATAGCAACCAAACCTGAATTTCACCTTCGTAAAGCACTTACCAAAATTTCATTTACTAGATGTCTTATAGGTGTTTCGACTTAACCTGTGAACAAACAAATGCACAACATGGACACCGTTTGTGTCCTTAAAAATATTTACCAAAAATAATAGAATTTAAGTTCAAAAAATATACACCCAGGGTATTTGTTATCAGTAGACACAATGTCTGCTTATGAATGACCTATAAGTTTTACTTGTATTTTGAAAAATAAAAGAGTTATGCAAAAATGTATTCTATTTGATTAAATTCCTTGATTTGTTTTAATATAATCTTTTTCTACTATTAATAAAACAAAAAATCGATAAGGTTCTGTATTCAAAAAAAATATCTCTTAATGGAATATTTCATATTAAATTTTCTAAAAAGTCCTAGTTCACTTAATAATTCATATTACACATTTTAATTCCCAGCCAGGTGTAGTACTACATTGACTCCACAATTTAATTTAATTATTTAGGGTTTCATAAAATAGCATTTTTCTACAAATGGTTAGTTTTACTTAATATGTATAAAAAGAATTCATCACGTTGTTTAACAAAGAAAGTACACGACCTCAAAATTATTAAATATAGTTTTAGATTAGCGTCAAATAACATGTAATATTTAAATTTGGACAGCTGAATATTTCTTTGACATCATATGTCACTAACAACTCTTTCAGTTTAGTTAACGTTATGTATTTGTGAAATAATTATGATAAGCAAACAACATAGCCGTCTTTAAAATTTATGCAAGGTTACAAATTTATTACGGAATTCTTCCTTTTACTAAATAATTTTTAGGTTACTTTAATCTAGGTAAAGCTTCAACATTGTATTTTTCGTATTACGATTAAATTATTATAAATGTGATTAAATGCTAAATATCACTCACGTGTGGAAGTACAGTACGACCAAAAAAAAATCGAACTATGACCTCAGCTGTGGGATATTCCATTACTATCTGCGTTCTGCGATGCACAAACAGGAAACACATGAATACGTACAAATTTATCGCTGGAAATATGAGAATTCTTCTGAACCAAACATTCTTTAACAAAACCAATTCTTCTTTAATTACATCCTATAGAATTTAGTATTCCAAATCTCAAACTAAATTTTCTAGATATTGCTTCCGAGATATTATCTACTTCCGTGATATTGCACTAAGAGAAAAATATTAATAAAATATATTTACTTGGTTATACCAACTGTTTTAACGATGCGGGGGAGCTTCTATCTCCTTTGGTCTGCAGGAATCAACTGAACTGCTCTAGGTGGAACATAAAAAAACCATCACGCTAAAGCCGCTAGAGACCACTTTCAGACACAAAGATTCAATCCTTTCTAACTTCTTGCGGACTGTGTTACAGGCCACGTGCCTGGATACCGCCATCTTGACTTTACTACCTCGTTGATAGCAACTTACCCGTTCAGACGCCGATAGAAGAGTGACCCTAAATGACAACTCGACGAAGCTTATTAACGAAACTTAGACCTCAAGAGCAAAGGAGTCTATATGCTATTATAAATTTTATGAATTATTTTTATTGCATGGAAATTTACAAATTATATTTTTATATTATTGCGGTATTATTTTAGATTAATAAGCGAAGTATAGCTACGTAAAAAAAAATACGTTACAACGCAGAGGACAAAAGCCAACATAAAGAAAGAAAAAGTTTTAACTTTTAACGTCGCGACTATGGGGTAATTAATACTAAACTAGGGTAGTATAATTTTTAATTTCAATTTACTTTAACTGTAATGCATTACGGTATTCCGTGCAGACAAGAAAAAAGTAAAGTAACTAAAAAAATTCGCCCACACCAAATACCGCAGCAAAACAAGGAAATCCAAAGAATTAATGCTATACTAGCTAAAAACGTCGTAGAGTGAGGTGGGTCACACAAACAGAATAATTGGAATTCTCAGGAAGTAGCTTTATTATACACATTTAGTTAACAAACATGGTATCAAAAGGAATTTTTACAAAAACCAAAACCAACATTTACGTAACGTCCTGTTAAACAAGATATAAACGAATACGTCAAGTCGCATATAACACAACAAAACTCCAAAGTATCCACAAAATTTAAACAAATACCAATTAGGGATTATTTCTAGTCACCTTAATTATTAAAATAAACAAGTGTATATATAGTTACACAATGTTTCCAGTCCTAATTAAATGCAAAAGAAAATTAGACATAATATATACAGTAATACAGAACTATTTAGCTGCTACTTATCGAAATGCATTTCCTAAAAGTAATAATGTAACTCGAAACTGAAAGTAAATTTAATAGATAATCAAGTGTTGAACTTATTCTAGCTTATAATTAGTAACCACTTGTTGAGGTTAGTATTATCTATATCTTAAGTTAAAGTAAGTAAAATTGCTTCAGTTCGAGCTTATGTTTATTTTAATTGTTACTTGAAAAACAATCACATAATCATTTTGTGCTCTAACATTTAACCGCAAATTTTAGAATTGGAGTTTGTAATTTATCGTACTATAACCACGACTAAGAAAAATAAACTAAAACACAGGCGTGGTTATCAACCATGAGAAAAAGAATTAACTGTGTTTCGTAGAAAACATCAAAAAGAGAGCAGAGTATTCGCACCATAAATCCATTTGTGTGCCAAAGAGAAATCGCTGCCTTCCGAGGGGCTATTCGTTCAGTAAGTACCCTATGGTATATCGCTAGCCAGCCTCTGATACCATCGCAACAGATCTGAAAGTATGGATTTACAATTGTCAATAGACCGAATACTTTTATGAAACAATTTCACTACTTACAGAACTTGACTAAGTTTGACTTATAAAAACCGAATAAAACATCTTAAAGGAAAGCACCTTAAGTAACACCATCACTTTTCAGAATCTCTTCACATGGAAGGACCCTGCATAGAATTAAATCTCTTCCGACGCTCAGCCAGTATATAGAGGGCGAGAGAAGGCACCAAGTGGTAACGTTTTTTTCTTTCAAAAATATTTTCCATCGACTATACAGCTACGTGCAGGGTATTCTCAATATAACATCTGCAAGGTATTCTCAAAATACCACCTGTATATAGGCGCAATTAAGAAAGCAGATGGCCTTAATACAACACGAAGACTTCTACAAAGCATGTACGCGTGAAAACAACATCTGTTCCATCTGTTATTATGTAGTTAAGTGTATGACAGGTGGCCTACCTCCTGTAGAAGGCCATAGAGATTTACTATTTTGACTAATACTACCTAGAAAGGATATCAGGTGGACAATTTCCGATTGAACACCTGTGTGATAACGGAACGTGATAATAGTATTTCGTAGTACCTACATTGATAACCAACATTTCCCACTTTAAAGCAAACACATTAAATGTATTTATATAGGAGGTGCAGGTGTTTAAGCTTGTTTCAGAGAACACATAAAGCAATAATTATTAGCCTTTGGTAATCAATGCAAATTTCCCTACTGTGTAATAATAAAACCCTAGGTTTAGTACGTTATCAACATAGAATAGACTCAAAATATTTAACTCTATACTAAACACTTAATAAGATTTTACAGGATGCTTGAATAAATATCATTTCAATTTGAGAGGTGGTCGATACTTGTTAATGAAAATTCGTATGATCGTGAATACAATATAAAAATTTGCGAGATTTAATAAGAAAGTGAAGATGCAGAAACGGTATGTAACTTACGCAGGGAGAGTTACTTTGAAAACCCGTGATTATATAGGAAATGGGTGTTAGTATTGAAGCTATTTTGGCGAAGTCATTATGCTCTTCCAATATTTACTTTCTTTAGACGTCTCGGAAACTGTAAGTGTATTGACAGAAATTTTAGCCTCAGTTAATTTAAAATGTAGTAATTTAATATTATACCAAAGTAGCAGTAATTACAGGTTATCACATCTCACTACCTATACACAAAGTGGATCTATATATGGGGTTGTAATATCTACTTCCAGTTCATCAAATTGTGTTTCAAAGCCATCAGAACAGGTTATTCTTTATAATAAAATCAATACAAAGCAACGCTTCCAATTTCTAATATTTACACTTCATATTTATATGAAATTGTATTGAAATCTATTTCCGACTGCTGCTCTGATAATCAATATCGTATTGGCGTTTGAATGCCAAAGTATGAGGACATGCGCTTGTTTTTTTCAGAAACTTTATTATAACGGAAGTTGTTTACTAATTCTATTGATCATAAATATCAGTATAATAATATCTTCAAAATCCTTAAAGACATGTAGACGTTATATGTGTGAAATGTTGAACTTTAAACGCATTTGCGTTACCTGAGCCAAGTTGATGTTGATAAATGATGTGGGTTTCTAGCTTTAAAAACATGCGAAAATCTAGCATAAAAATGAAAACATTAGCGCCTTTTATAAATGTAAAATATATGTATTGCGTGATGGTGAACCAATTTGTATTGCTTTAGTTGAAAATCGCTAGCAAAATCATTTTTACTCCGCAATTTGATTTTATCAAGTGCAATGTAGGCCGAATGGGCTTGTAACTGTTTAAAAACTGCCAAAAAAGGCATTTAACCTATGTTATTCATCTATCAAAGGCGCGATTCCAGGACCGTAGGCAGACCACGTTATCTGAAACGGTATTGTGGTGAAATTTGCCTACGAAACTAATAGCACAATGTAGGCATTATGTTTTTATGTGAATACCCAAGAATTAGTAAGCCAATACGAAAATAAATGTTCAAAAAATTCCGACTGAAGCAGAAAAATTGCTGACAAAAAATGCCAACTAAAGCTGAAAATTTGTCAACAACCAACGACCGTGTGTGTGTTTTGTGTGTTGTGTGTACGTGCGTGCATGCGTGCGTGCGTGCGCGTGCGTGCGTGTACGCGTGTGCGCGTGCGTGTGTATGCGCGTGTGTGCGCGCGTGCGTGCGTGTGACACCGTCCCATATTTACGACCTTGCGCGATTCTTATGAATAGACATTTCACATTAAATTCTGCATTACCCATTTCCGATAAGCATGAAATATTCCTTAAAATGGGATTTGTAAATTTATGTCAATATGAACCTTATTTGGTTCGAACAATATGGCGATATCGAAACTAATTCTCAAATTTGCTTTAAGCAAATCAAGGTAAAATACCCAATGCAGTGAACAGATCAAGAGCAACTATTTATTGAATTAGCAGAAACTCGTTACAGTAATTGTGCCTATTGTAGTAACTTTTGTTTGCAGCAATTTGCAGCAACTTTAGGTTTTCAAATGGTATTGTAAAATGTGGTAACAAACTACGATAGCTAATTAGGAGAGAAAAGTGGACTGTATATAAAATTTAAGTGATAATTGAGCAAACAACGTATAATTAATGTTTTTAATCAAATCAAGCGTATACTAAAAGCACTTACCTTGTTGTTTACGAAGTCGTGCCAACGAAAAACCGATGTAACATCTACTCTGCTTTTGCGGGTGAAGTGAAGCACATTTATGACGATAGCGGTTTTGAAGAAAAGCGATTCATTTAATATATTCTATGTACAACGTGTAGAATAGCGATGCGGACAGTTCAAACGACAAATCGATTCTCTGCTGAGCTTCGTGGAATTTCTAGTCAATACACTGCGTTCTTGCATATGCGGGATAACGTTTTATCACTCACGGCACCTGTTGGCGTGTGCATGAAGCAAACAAATGGAAATTTTACTTTAACAAATTTAAATATCCCGAGGCGGACGTAAATAATCAACAAACTCAAGGTAAAACAACGTTTGGCTTTAATTATTTACAATATAAACGGAACATACCGACCACCAAAATGCAAGGCATTTTTAAGAAAAAATAATTATATGGGGGGGGGGGGGCAGAATGACCAAGCGAAAAAAGCGAAAAAAGAAAAAAAAGAATCTACAAAAAACGGAAAAAAAAAGAATTCTTTTTTCTACATTGAGGGCAAAGGGCAGAGCTTTGATCAAGTAATAGAAAAGGGACCAGCAAAATCGACGCCCAAACATAAAAAGGGTTTGACTTGAGTTCGACATGAAGGCAAGTTGCCCATAGGAGGTTGCAATGCGTCCGGATTGGTTTTCCAACACGTTAGACAGTGACTCAAAATACGTCGGATAGATTTCCTTCCAGAAATAATCCTGAAGTGCTGACTGATGAGAAAATGGACCATTTAAGCACCCGCGTGGAAGTATTATAAATGAACATAAGTAACATACAGATCAGTGTATCGACTTTTGCTAGGTAACAAAGCGGGAAAATTACGGTCAGAGGACAAAGGCGCGTGAGCCAGGCGACCTCCCACGCGCAATATTCCATCACGAAAAAAAGGGGACAATTTGCGAAAACTCTTTTTTAAAGAGGATCCAGAATGAATGGCTTCAAGCTCGATAGCAAAATAAGATTGTTGAGTATACACAAGCAAGAGGATCAAAGCATTGTGCAACTCAGAAGATGACAAAGCTCCGGAGTACCTTTCGAGTGGGTGACGTAGATTATGACGAAAACGGAGAATCCAATCAACAATGCGCGTAACAAATGGAAAGGAAGAGTGATTTTCTAGAATTAAATTGAATCCAAGAGGAGGTTACGACAGCGAATAAAACAATAGAGCGTTGTTCAATGAGCACTTCAGGAGTATCTGAAGGCGGAATACATGGACTGCAGTCTTTGAAAGACCCATACAAGGTTGGTGAAGCCGCCCACCATGGAGAACATTGGCACAAGTCGGTAGGGAGTAAACCACGTGACCCGATATCGGCAGGATTCTCGGTGGAAGGGAAGTGATACCAAGAGGCGCGAGACGTGTTTTCCTGAATGTAAGCAACACGATTGGCGACAAAAATCTTCCAAAGCTGCGGCGGGGAACGAATCTACGAAAGTACTACCATGGAGTCAGACCAACAGTAAATTTTATGAAAAGTAAGGTTCGAATCAAAGGTTTTGAGGACAAAGATTAATAATTTTGATGCCAATGTGGCGGCCAACAATTCGAGACGGGGTAAAGAGATTGTACGAAGGGGGTGCGACCTTAGACTTAGCGCACACTAAGCAAACCTCGACGGCGGAAGGGGTAACAAAGCGAAAATAAACAACAACACAGTAGCCATGTTCGGAAGCGTCAGCAAAGCAGTGAACTTCGCACGTAGTAAACTGTGGCGGGATAAGCAAGCGGGGTAAAGCAAAGTCCGAAAGAAGCGGTAACTCATGCAAGTATCTTTCCCACAAACGGAGGAGGTAGGGGAGGGGAGCATCCCATTTGTTTAACGACCATAAACGTTGAATTAAGTGTTTTACCAGAAAAGTAAGGGGGGATAAAAGTCCCATGGCGTCGAAAATACGGGCTAAGTAAGAAAGCAGGTTGCGTTTGGTGCCGCAGGTACTTAGTGGCTGAACTAGAAAACAAAAAGTATCTAAGTGGGATTCCACTGAAGACCTAAAACTTTTAGGGGTTAAATATCAGGATCCTCAAAGGAGCGGGGTTGCGCGAATTGCTGAGTAGCGGAAAGATCTTTTAACAATTCGGGATGGTTACTTGGCCATTTATGAAGTTCGAAACCACCAAGTTTTAAAAGAGCAATTAGTTGGTTACGTAGAGCGAGGGTTGATTCAATAGAATCTCCACCAGTAACGATGTCATCAATATAAGTATGGTGGCGAAGTGCGATAGGGGCTAACGAATAAGAATTCTCTTCGTACACGGCCAACTACCGAAGCGTGCGTATGGCGAGAAAGGGAGCACAATTGATTCCATACGTAACGGTATTTAATTTAAAATCCTGAATGGGCTCCTCAAGGGAGAAACGCCAAACAATTCGTTGATAGTCACACTGAGCGGGATTTACAAGAATTTATTTGTACATCTGACGAATATCGGCAGTAACAACATAAGGATGTAAACGAAATTGTAACAAAATTGCGGTAATATCGGGTTGCAGCTTCGGCCCAACAAACAAGTGATCGTTTAAGGACGATTCAGACAGAGTTTTAGCGGAAGCGTTGAAAACAACTCGTAATTTCGTACTTACGCTTTCGCGTTTCACAACGCAATGATGTGGGATGTAATAAGAAAAGTCCAAATGAGACCGAATAACAACAGATGGCATATGTTGAGAATCAAAATATTCACTCATGAACGAAACGTATTGTTCGTAAACACGAGATTGCTTAAGTAGACGATTTTCTAAAGAAATAAATCGTTGTAAGGCAAGATCACGACTACCTAGAAAAAATGGTTCTTGATCTCTAAACGGCAGTGAGACGACATAGCGACATTGTTCATTACGGCGAAATGTATCGACAAAATGTTTTTTAACAAGAGTTTCTTCAGGCGTGAAAGGTTGAGCGGCGGGGACAGCTTTGACTTCCCAGAATTTAGCGACAATATCGTCCAATGGGGAAGTAGAATCTGTCATACAAAACAAGCTAGTTACTTCAGAAACGGGAGAGGAAGGTATGTTTCCCATTAAAACATATCCAAAGATGGTATTAATAGCAGCAGGTTGATCGCTATCACCCTGGATGCGACAATCTAATAACACTTGGGTGAAAATATCCCCGCCAAGTAGGAAATCAATGGGTCCAGATTGAGCAAAGAGCGGATCAGCTACCTTGAGGTTAACCAGATGATCGAAACGTTGTAAAGAAATATTAGAGGTAGGTACATTTTCACAAATTTCAGGAAGTACTACAGCTTGAAAATTAATAATCGGTGGAGAAACATCTACTGGTTTGAGCGAAACGGCAACAGTGCCATGCTGAGCAGCTGAGCGCATGGAACTTAAACCACTAAGGGTAAAAGAATGTGGAGTAGTACGAAAACCTAAACGTTTCACACTACTTTACGAAATAAAAGAAGTCATGCTGCCCGAATCGAGTAAACCGCGAAATTTCTGGAAAGAACCAGAGCAATCAGCAATTTCTACTTGAACGGTTGAAAGTAAAACATCTGAAGGTTTAGCTAAAGAATTAAATAAAACAACATTCGAAGTTGACGGACCACTACAGCTAAACGAATTCGATGATTCCTAGGCACGAGAAGCGGAAGGCTTCTAGAGGTCTTGAATAGCGGAAGTAGTGCGCGGTGATAGAATGACTTTGTTTAAATCAATTTTATGATTTAGCGACAAATTCGATAAGGATTTACACGTATTTTCTAGATAAGCAATTAACTTTTTATAAGATGAAATAGCAGTCGGATCTTGATGCAATTCTAAACTACGAGCAGTGTGTACATCCAAACAATGTAATATCATTTGTACAAGAATAAAATCTCATTGCTCTATGGGTAAATCAAATTTTTTAAGCGCTTGTAAATTATCGACAAAAATATCAACTAATTTTTGCAAACCGACGGGGTTATCGGAGTTTAATTTAGGAAATTTATCAATATTGTTCCATAGAGCTGAGGTAATGTGACGAATATTACAATATTTTTCACGAAGTTTTGTGTATGCAAGAGCGTAATTGGCTTCTGTAAGGTCAAAGTTTTTAATGGTTAAAAGTGCGGAACCCTTTAGTGCTGATTGAAGATACGAAAAGTTATCTACGTCCGACAAATCGTTATTAAGATGAATTAAACTATCAAACCGATCAATAAAACTTTCAAATAAACAACTTTCCCCATCAAACGTAGGCAGCGTCAGCGGGGGAAGTGAAACTTTCGACTTTAAAGTATCTAGCGGCGGGGATACATCAACCCGAAGCGAAGATTGGCTGGTAAACAGCTTGAAATAGAGCGCTTTTATTTGAAAGTATTTATTATCAAAGCGTTTTCGTATAGCGTCTTCCATCTCAAATTTTTCATCAACGTCACCGGCGGAAGAAATTGCACTTACTATCCAATTATGATGTGTGAAGAAATTTTCTTTAACGGTATCTAGAGATTCATACTGCACGCGAAATAAATCTAAAAAAGCTGTTTCTACTGTACATTTTTGAGCGATTTCATACATTTCATCTAGCAAATTGATTGTGATTTTACGTAGAAAAACATTACGTTTCAACTTTTCTGCCATGATTACATATAAATACAAAGCGGATGAAATAACAACGAAATCTTGACGATTTTAATAGCCTATAGTGACGATAAAAAAATACATAAACCTATTGCAAAGTAGATAACAAATGCTCGTAAACAACTCAACGATACAAATTATGCTAATTAAAAGTGTCAAGGCCTTGATGTGCGGTATAATTAATTATTTGAATTTGTTGTTTACTCAAATCCGGCGAGAAGTTAACCAAATGTAAAATAACTGAAGCAATAAAAAACTGATAGTTAACAAATAACATATAATTAATGTTTTTAATCAAACCAAGCGTTTGCTAAAAGCACTCACCTTGTTGTTTACGAAGTCGTGCCAACGAGAAAACGATGCAACATCTACTCTGCTTTTGCAGGTGAAGCGAAGCACATTCATGACGATAGCGGTTTTGAAGAAAAGCGGTTTATTTAATTTGTTCTATGTAGAACGTGTAAAATAGCGATGCGGCCAGTTTGAACGACACACCCATTCTCTGCCGAACTTCATGGATTTTCCAGTCAATACATTGTGTTCTTGCACATGCGGGATAACGTTTTATCACTCACGGCACTTGTGGACGTGTGCATGAAGTAAGCACATGGAAATTTTACTTTAACAAATTTAAATATCTGGAGGTGGACGTAAATAATCAATAAACTTAATGTAAAACAAGGTTTGGCTTTAATTATTTACAATATAAACGGAACAGGTATGTTTCATTATAATCCCAATTGGGCATTGGTGTTAAGGTTGTAAATCTCGGTTTTTATATTAGATCCCTAAAAATAAAAACTAACACTTAATAGATGGGAAGAGAGTAAAATAACACCAAAACGGAATCTTGCTGAAGATGACCCAGCAGATGTAAAGTATCCGTTAAAATTAACAAACCTTCCGCAACTTCCGGTCTAGCTTAAGACTAAACTCTTGCGGAGTTCGATGAAACTATCTGGGGGGTCGGGGAGACCAATAACGGTTTGCAAGGTGTCACTGCACTGGATAGACAAAGCAGCAGACTACTTCTAAAAAGTACGCGCAGATACCTAATAGAGCTAAAACGCACACTAAACCAGATCTCTCAGTTCACCACAATAAAGAATTTTGAAGTTGAAATAAAGCATTATTATTAAACGTACAATGAGACACTACTTTTGCTCAAAGAAAATTTGAAATGAAACATAAAAAAGTGTATTCAATATTGCTCGACTCTGCAAGTCAAAACTCTCTTGGTACGAACACTAAGTATTACCAATACACTAGGGTATTTAAATGATAGTTCAAAATTTAATTTCTAGTAATTGATCACAAACGATATATTCAGAACATAAACTCAATAATTTTTAGCTGAAAACACATAATTGAATTTTGATAATTAACTGTAGTCGTTTTAGATTAGTATATAATTATTCGTTTATTTACAATTTATTACAGGTTTTTTATAACATATAAGGAATTTGCAATTCCTTCATTTATCAGATTTGAACATGGGTATTTAGAAAAGAGCAATAATGAATCTCTAATCAACCGGATCTAAACATAAACTACACCACAAGTACTTCAACTTAATTATTTTTCATAATTAGATTTGTTCATGGGTTACACATTTTCACATAGAGGTGTTCAATAATAAAAATATTGAAACGAGCTACTACTACCGCGTTTCTTTAATTTAAAACAAGTAATAATAAAGGTCTTTATTACTCACTGTTCACAAGTCTAATTAACAGTATATGCCTTATTTATAGATGTTTTCAGTCCACTTAACAATGAAGCACTATTACACTAATGAATTTACAAGCACTAATTTCTTCTTAAACTAACTTCTTTACCATAGGTCCATTAACAACACTAACACAACTATTTGTTTATACACTTCTATTTATTTATGTATACTACAAGCTGCATGTACATTAGACACAGCATATCACATTTATGTATACTTCTAAAAGCTCAAACTACTATTACTTTACAACGTTATAATTTATAGAAGACATTCTAGTATAGACTAACTCTTACATTCATAAGCGGCTTTATATATACCCTACATTAAGGATATGACTCATTATCTAGTATTTTCTAGAAAGATTCTCGAATCCTGAAGAATACGCTGTGCCCCGGGCGTTTGTATGTTTGACGGGTTGCCTAATAGTGAATCACAACAATATATTAAAACATTCTAATTGCAAGTTAATAATCTGAGTTCTGAAAATGTGACCTTTAAAGTTATTAGTAATTATGAATTCACATCAGCAACAATTAAATGAAAGACATTAGAACTTTTATAGTTAAACTGCTTAAAGATTGGATTTAAATAATTCTGTTATTTACTGCACGCCCCTGAGAGCAAAGAAGGGAAATTAGATGCTATATTATTTAACGTTATCCCCAAGTACGTTCTATTGTTTGTTAATATACCGCAATGCAACCGCTCGTAGTTTAATTGCAAAACCCACGACCCCTCCCAAAACCTATTGTTATATGGTTATACAGGTGCGGTTCGTGTGTAAACCTGACATCAATCTAGGGCTAGGGCCCTTGCTGCCAAACTTGGACATCTCCTTAAGGTGTTTTTTTAGCTTCAAGTCGTTGAAGCGGGGGATTCTGGCTGGTGACCATCTGAATCAACTTCTGGCTGTTCTTCACCCTCTCGACCGCAGAAAAAACGATCCGCGTTCGCCTCATTTCGATCGTCTTTACTATCAACTTCTTTGAGTCACCTCCGTTCCCGCAATGCGGCTACCTGGCATCCTCACACCCTGCACACTCTATTAAATAACCTCTTTTGCGTGTCCTTAGCGTGAACAACAATAAACCCATCTCGAGCTGGATTCACCTCATTCAAGGTGCTTATAATGTCTTTCTTCTCACCTGGCTTAGCATCAACACGGACCGCAAACGTTAAAGCAGTCCCTACTGCATCTGCAGCGTACGATGTTTTTTCCAGTATCAACAACCCGTGACATTTTAACCCCTAATATTTGACCGTGATCGTCACTGCGCCTCCTGATGCACCACTTGCCTTCCCAGAATCCCCAACACAAAGCATCAACGCTCTAACAATTCCAATCACTTGCTTCGCAACGCTGTAAATCGCGTCCGCAGTGTTCCGAGTCACTTTTTGTCGTCTGCAGCGATCGTTTCAGAACTCGCTAGCACAATCCTGTAAATAACCGTGTACGTGTTTCTCGCTCTAAACATCAAAAGTTTCAGCTCATCCAAGCCGCTAGCAGCAAACGCTTTCGTTACTACTCGTCGAAGTTTTCCGCTATCGTCTTGATGTTGAGGGTAATTCCGACACGTCAACATGTAGAAGGGGCGCCAACAATACCAAACCCACTTTTACAGGCGCAACTTCCGTCTCCAACATCACAAACTCCTCCTAGGTTTCCAACATGACGTTCTTCAACATGCCCTTTAAGCTCTTCCCTATAGCGCCCTGGACTCCGACATGGCGGACTCCGTGTTTTTGCCTCCTTTCTCCTTGGCAGCGGCTCGCCGTGTCGATGGACGACCATCGTCCATGGAACTCAGTGCCTTCGCAAGAGTAGCAAGAACCATCAATCAACAAAAAAAAGATACCAAAGAAACACAACACTGTGTTCTAGGCTCAATAGCGCAACCATTGCGAGGCTCAAATGGCGTAAAGCTAGAAACTCTAAATATTCTCTTGATTAACAGTGATGCCATTATACAAAACCGCAATAACTCACTAAAAGTACCTAAATTAATTATAAAATAAATCTAAATTTACAGCTTGAATTTAAATTTAAATTCAACCAAGCGAATCCCCTTCAGTAGTTCCAAGTATTTAAAATTCTCGACTTAGGTTTGTTTGTTCAAATTAACTTATTCAAACGGCTATATGTAATTAGAACTAGAGAATGCTGTAACGGAAACCAATTGAATGTTTAACGGTTTGACCAACTAGTACAAGGTGTTCCGTTTACAAGAAGTTTTATACAGAAAACTCGGTTTGAAAATCTTTTAATTCACTGGTATTTGAAAGTTAAAATATTTTATTTAATTTTAATGGAGAAATTGCTATTTTTAAGCCATTTATCTAATTGAAAAAGGGATTAGGTTTTGGTTTGAAGATTGCTAATTTATCACATGCAAATTACTAAAATTTTTACAATTTATTTGCAATATTTTCGCAGATTTAGCTACAAAAACTCCATAATTTGAAATTGGTTTAAGAATTTACTTACCCAGTCCATGTTTTGGGTTTTTGGTTTATTAAACCTGAATTAAATTTAATTTGGTTTTAAATGCGGATTTTAGTCAAAATTCAAAAACGTAACTTAGTTATTATTTAGTCGTTTAAAATTTGGATTTATTTTAGAGCCACGGTTCAAAAAAAGTAATGCATCACAGTACAATTAAATCACAAAATTATAATCAAAACGCGAAAACAAAATATATAAAAATCCATCCATAAAACATGCATATAGCAGTTAAATTCAGGAGATCTGTAAAGCACGTCCAACAGTGTATGATAAAACTGTTCCCTAGTGTGTTGTAAATTGTCAAACAGCGCTCTTGTTCCGAGTAAGTTCGACGTCACCTGCTCACTGATAATCCTTTGCTTGCATCAGAAGACAAAAGCTTGGTTAAAAAATCATTATCTGCAAGATCCAAGCAAGTAAAGGCATTTTAAAGCCAATTTAGTGCCTGAAAAGCTCAGATTATCTTATTAGGAGATTATCTAATTAAGCAGTTTTTATATTGTAAATTATTTTATTTCATGAAAGAAAAATATACCTTCTCTGAAAATTTGAATTAATAATAAATTAAAATTTCCTGAAATTTGTGCATTAAAATTTTCACAGATGGTGTTTCGACAACGACTGTCGGGAAACACCTATTATATACAAATCTTATCAGAATTCGGAGTATCGTTGGAGCAATGTGTTAAAATGATATAAAATCAAACAGTTAAAAGGAAAACAACCTTTACTTTAAAAACCTATTCTCAAAAACGTAGGGAGAACCACAGAAAATACTACGATGTCCCACAAAACAGAAGAGAAGTAGATTTTTCGTCCAAGTCCTTTATGGGGTCCTCGGTCTAACTCTCAACTCTATCTTCTACGGTTTTTAATGAGATACAGGAAAGGTTCAATTAAAACGACATATATGTCAGGTGCCACTACACTTTCAAGAACTAAATGTGTAAGACAAGCCTAAATAAAAAGTGTAGAAACTTTCAGACAAAAAACACATTGCTGCTTAGCAGGATAACGCGATTTACAATAAAATTCTATACCTAAAATAAATTTACAATTTAATTAATAAAGCAATGGAGAAGCTATTTGCGTTTCAAAATCAAACAACACAAATATTAAAATATAACAACAAAATTTACCATATTGTAATAACCTCACTTTTCAAACTCATATAAACCTATATTTTCTTGGTAGCGCAAGTGTTTAATTGCTAAGGAAGTTTTACAGTTTTATGCAGGTTGGCCCTAGAAAAGTAACTCTCGGGAATTTTACGATCCTCCTTTTATTATGTTCCTGCAGTTTCGTATCTGCTTAAGGGGGGAGATTGGGCGTTTATCTAGATTACTTTAAACCGTCGATTGATGCGTATGTTGCTTCAAAATTAAATTAGCGTGTTGTAGTATACAGCTTTTACAATAAGTGGTAGTAATTTTTACGAGCGTTACCTTTAGCGCGTGTTTTTTAATGCGGACAATAATATTCCATGTTATGATGGCGGGTAAGTGGGATCGAATTAGACCTTTATCAGATAAGGAAACAGAAAAAGAGATAGCAAAAATTCATCCAGGCGAAGTTGAAGATATTGATGTCACTGCGAGCGACACCAGTGCTTTGAAGAATCAGAAACTGAGTATGTACCCTCTAACGAATCTATTGATGAACCTGTCCTAGTAAAGAAAAACGCTTTTCTAAAAAACTAACTAGGCGTGTAAAAGAAAAATATAGCCAAGGGGCAAAGCAGGTGAATGAAATGGTAAACACTGATTAGTCCATAGTACAGTAGGACAGAAAAGCAGCAACAATTGGTAATGATATTATAGAGGTACAAGATAGCATACTAGAAGACGCAGAGACATTTGGGAATATTGCTAATGAAGATCTAGTGACAGGAAGACAGTTTGCCCAAGATGAATTTACTTTGAGAGAGAAAAATGGACAACAGTTCCAAAAAAATAAAAGGCAGGACTCCGCAAAGAAATATAATCCATATAATGGCAGGTCCAAAAGATCATGCCAAGTTTGTTTCTACGCCACTTGAGACATTTAGTCGATGCAATGGTAGGCAATATTGTTACACATACAAATGGGGAAATAAATGTGAGAGCTGAAAACTATAAAGAGGTCAAAGCAACTACTTCTCTGACAAGCCAGGATGAAATTAAAGCGATTATTGGTCTTTGATATTTCTCAGCAGCAATGAAAAACAATCATTTACAAACTTCTGAGCTGTTTCATGAAAAATTGTGGAGACCAAATTAAAAATCAGCCATGAGCGAAGCACGATTTAAATTTTTAATAGACTGTTTTACATTTGATGATAAAAGTACCCGAAATGATTGAAAAAAGCTTGATTCGTTTGCAGCTATACGTTAAGTGTGGGACCAATTTATTCAAAATACAGTAATCATTACAAACCAGGATCTTACCTGACCATTGACGAACAATTATTAGGTTTCTAATGTTTAGAATGTATATACCAAACAAACCATCTAAGTATGGTATAAAAATTGTTATGGTTTGTAATGTGAAATCTAAATACATGATAGACGCTGCTTCATACTTGGGTAAATCTACTAAAACTGATGACCTTTCACTTGGGGAACATTTTGTCAAAACCTTGACCAAAACAGTTCACAGATCTAATCGCAACATTACTATGGCCAATTGGTTTACACCCATCAAACTAGCGGACGATTTATTGAAAGATTCTTACAGACTTACCCTTGTTGATACCATTAAATTAAACAAAAAAAAATACCGTCTGAAATGCTAAGTTTACATAAACATCCAACTTGCAACTCCAAATTTTGTTTTGAGAGAAAAAACTCTTGTATATTATAAAGCCATATCAAATAAAAATGTGCTTTTACTGTATATCACGCACCATAAGCACTACAAGAGATTCCTGGGGAAAACCTGAGATAATCGAATCATATAATGCTATTAAGGGTGCGATCGATACGTTTGGCCAAATATAATAAACATAAAGAAAAGCAAAGCGTTGGCCACTGTGCATTTTTTATGGCATGCTAAATATGGTTAGCATTAATGCATAAGTTTTGTATTATCACAACACTCGAAAATCAAACAAAAAACCGATAAGCAGGAGATATTATATGTTGGAACTGCACAAAGTCTAATTGCAACCCTAGCTACAACAGCGTTTACAAGTTAAAACTTTCCAGTCATCAATCTGTGAAAATATTAAAAGCATTTTGCGTTCCTCGCTTAAGTCTATACAAGTCCTTCAAATGAAGCTTGGGCTCTGTTTGTCCTGCCAGGAAACGGCGCATGACAACTAATTTTTGCAAACGATGCCAAAAACCTTACTGTTCAGAAAATCGCGCTGCATTGTGTAACATATCGTCGTCCTAGTGATGAAAGGTTTTAAAGTTCTAATCTGAGTTTTAAATTTCGGTGTTTTACATATTTGCCTTTTTCCCGTATATTTAGTGAAATAAAACGCTTTGTCGTTCAACTTCATTATTATTTTAATAAAAAATTTACTACAAAACAGTGTTTGGAAAAATGCAGGTCTGTCATTATTACAATACTAATATTCTGTGGCTTAAGACTATTTACTAATAACTAAATTTAACAAAAGGTTTCTGCATTAGTAGTACATAACTTCGAAAATGATTCTTTTAGACACTTTTTATGAATATATTATGAAAACCATTTAGTTACTCTATTTCTTCTTCTGATGAATCTAAAACTACTTCTGCTGGAGACTTTAAATTTTTGTAAAAATGATGGTAGGTTTCTGGAATACAACCAGTGTTGCATAAATTTTGGTAAACTTTGTAGCTTTTTTATTTCTATTGGTAGAGTCACTTTTATAAAGTGGTTGAATATTATCTTCTTTTAAAATGCCAGCAGTTCTTGTGGTAATCTTTTTAATAAAAATAGATTTAAACTCAGAATCAGAAAGTAATTCTTTATAAAAAATGCGTGTCGGATAGCCTTTCCTGTATTGAAACCATTTAATTTTCAACCACTTGGCACTTCCATCATTCGTTCTTGTTTCGGTTTTTAATCACTATAGAAGAAAACTCCTTAAAGTTTAAAAAATCTGTAGAATTAAGTTGGACCACTTAATAAAATGGCTTTTTTGTTTTTTGTCGCGCGCACAACCGTAAACCAATATTTAGGCGTAAAAACATCGATTTTGCTGCCTCTGCGTTCAATACTGGGATGGACGATATGACACTTCATTTCTGAATGACATGACTCCATAAATTTTTGACTAATGGTGTTAATGGGTAATCGCGAAACTGCTCTGAGAAACATTGCTGCATTTATACAATTTCTATTTTGTCCAGAAGCAGTATCAGAATAAAACGTTACTTCTTTAACGCAAGGTGCAAAATCTGACAGAAGCATCCATTGGCACGTTGCAATTTCTGAAGATCCTTTTGACCCTATGTCTTCGTGCCACGTATGATTTACAGTCTCAAAAACAGCCAAATTATAAAGAGTAAAATTAAAAGTTTTTAATTTTTGAGTGTAATAAAGTTTACCAACATTAAGCCAAGGGGTTCCGAGAATCTTTTCCATGTCCATCGTAAAACAGGCAAATGTATTATCTATTTTTGATTTTTCTTTAGCCTGATGTATATGGTCTTGAGCTTTTTGCTTTCTCATTATATGTAGGTCATATTTTTCTTGTGAAGCTGATTTTTCATCTGCTTCTAAACAATTGAATTTTGTACAAAAATCACATTTTTCAGGGATCCTATTAAGCTCTTGCCAATAATTCTTATAATATTCATACAATGGAAGGTATTTCCTTTTGTGGTACTTATGCAATAATGTAACGAAACTACAGGGATGGACTTGATGTGATCTATAATAATTCTTTTACCGCATCGAATTCTTTTTGAGATAGACATTTTTTCCATGCATGTCTGGTGTGATTGTGCCAGTGTCACCCTGTTTACTGATTGCGGTTCTAGCTGTTCTGCTAGAAGTTTTAAGGGTGGCAAGGAACATTTTTTGGCATACTTGCCGAGACACTTGGTCTGCTGTTAAATGGTAGACAAATGTTTTAGCTCGTCTTCATGATTTGCATTATAACAGCGTTTTTTAGGAAGACAGATTACATGTTTTGCAATATAGTTTCATCTTAGCTTCTGTGTTTTCAGCTGAAAAAGGTTGGCAAAAATATCTGCTCTTAGCTGTTTTGTGAAAAATTTCTGACATTTATGTTGACAATGATATTCAATATCGTCTACAGTTTTGTAGGGTTTATATTTTCTTTTCTGAGTAAAGTACTCTTTTCCATCTATTTTTAAGTTTTTTTGAATATTTCGTTTCCATGATGGAAAGTGTCTCTGTTTTTTCGAGTACGCTCTTTATTCACAGTTTGTGGTGAAAATCATTATTACTTGGTGCATTATTACTCATTTCACCGTCAAAATCAAGATCTGTTCTTGGTATTTTGGTTTCTGGAGACTGGTTATCAGATTCTGAAGATTCTTCAGTGTCACTATTGGATAACTGGAATCGTTATCTGTATCAAAATCCTCAACATCCCCATCAGTATAGAATGACACGTAGCTTCTGGACGGTCCTTGAGCACATGCACCTTCAAGCAGGTTGCTTCCATCCAAAATTTAGAAGAACAATGACGTAAGTTCGTTATTCACATTTTTATCTGAATACATTGTATCTACTTTGCAATGTTATAAAGACTTCAGAATTCTTGTTTAAATGATCCCCTCTTGAAGCATTTCAAACACTAACTTTAGTCTCAAAGTAGAAATTTAATAACCAAATATTGTGTTAACGTATACTCACCAGTTGTACTAATATTATGTACTTCAAATAATAGAATTGCTTCATCGCATTTGTTGCACTGACAGAAACTACAGGCGCTTCATTTATCTCACTTTCATCTACAATCGATAAAGATGATTATAAGTAGGGGTGGGCGATACGGGATTTTGCGTATCGAATATCGATACATATTCTATATCGATATGTATCGATATATCGAATATCGATATATCGATACGTATCGATACGTATCGATACGTATCGATGCGTATCGATACGTATCGATGCGTATCGATATGTATCGATGCGTATCGGTGCGTATTGATACATATCGATTCGTATCGATGCGTATCGATACGTATCGACTCGTATCGATGCATATCGATACGTATAGATACGGAGCAGTACGTATAGATATATATAGTGATTCGAATCGGAACGTTTAGATGTGTAGATTAAGTATACATATCGAGACGTAGCGATACCTATCGGTACGAATCGATACGCATCTATAAATTTTTCTACTCTTTCGTTGGGAATAAAATCACAAGATCGTTTTAAAATAATGTATTTACTGACAATTCGATCTTTCACTTAAGATTGTTTGTTATCAAAATAATTAAAGTTTCAAGTTTAATATTTGTGACATAAGTATGTATATAGGGGTGGGCGATACGGGATTTTGCGTATCGAATATCGATACATATTCTATATCAAATATCGATACGTATCGATACGTATCGATACGTATCGATGCGTATCGATACATATCGATACGTATCGATACATATCGAGTATCGATATATCGATATTCATTTTTTGCTGTATCGGGGGGGTCGATACGGTGGTCGTATCGATACGTATCGATATATCGATACGCCAATCCAGCCCTAATTATAAGTAGGGGTGGGCGATACGGGTTTTTGCGTATCGAATATCGATACATATTCTATATCGATATGTATCGATATCGATCGATATGAATCATATTCATATGTCACATATTGAACTTAATTATTTTGATAACAATCGAAGATCGATGTCGAAATATTTAAAACGATCTTGTGATTTATTCCCAAAGAAAGAGTAGAAAAATTTATAGATACGTATCGATGCGTATCGATACGTATCGATACGTATCGATGCGTATCGATATGTATCGATGCGTATCGGTGCGTATCGATACATATCGATGCGTATCGGTGCGTATTGATACGTATCGATTCGTATCGATGCATATCGATACGTATATTTACGTAGCGGTACGTATAGATATATATAGCGATTCGTAGCGATACGTATCGGTACGAATCGATACGCATCTATAAATTTTTCTACTCTTTCTTTGGGAATAAAATCACAAGATCGTTTTAAAATAATATATTTACTGACAATTCGATCTTTCACTTAAGATTGTTTGTTATCAAAATAATTAAAGTTTCAAGTTTAATATTTGTGACATAAGTATGTATATAGGGGTGGGCGATACGGGATTTTGCGTATCGAATATCGATTCATATTCTATATCGAATATCGATACGAATCGATACGTATCGATACGTATCGATGCGTATCGATACGTATCGATGCGTATCGATACATATCGATACGTATCGATACATATCGATACGTATCGATACATATCGAGTATCGATATATCGATATTTATTTTTTGCTGTATCAGGGGGGTCGATACGGGGGTCGTATCGATACGTATCGATATATCGATACGCCGACCCAGCCCTAATTATAAGCACTTATTGTATTTGCTTTTTCTTGGTTTAGTGCTAGTTGAACTAATAATCTGCTTATCGAATTCATTATTGTCCTGCATACCACTAACACACACAACAGCCAGTACACGATTAATAATTCTTTCAGGCCCCAGTTTGTATACAAATGCCTGTCCAGACTTGAATAATGTGGCTTATTACTATTTACTAATACTTAAATATTACCTGAAGAGAAGACATTGTGGTATAACAAAAAGGTTTAAGCCGCGTAGGACTTTTTACTATAGTAAATTGTTGATTAGAACTTTCAGTGAATTCGATTTGTTCACTAATATAAAATTTGAACCTTTTAACATGCGTTAAAAGGTATAACCCAAAAATGAAATATTTGTGGGTTAGAACTTTTCGCCACCAGGGCGACGATATGTGTTGTTTAGTATAAAAAAACACTCATTTATTTAGTTAATTCTGTTTAAAAAAGGTTAATTCTTCAATCCAATCGTTGTCTTATTAAAAACTAAGACAAAATAGCAAGTTTTTTTTTTTTAAATATTTATATCTTGTTCGTAAATTTTACGATGGTTACCTTTAACTTCTACTTTGCAAGGGTTACCTTTCTAGGGTTAAGCAAGTTGGAAAGCAACCTAAGTAAATAGAATCTACAAGAAACGCTGAATTGTTTGTTTATAAACAATCTTAGGTTAGGTTAAACTGTCACTTTTATCGAAATAGCACTGTAAAATTAAATTAAATCTGCGTATGAATCATCCTAAAGCGTCGAACCCGTTTAAAAATATCATAAATGCCCACAATGTAAGTACCAACAAAAACAAGAACGTCTGGCTGTAACAATCATGTACATCACGACTTTAATCCTCCAGGGGCCCCAAGGTGTGGGTTCATAAACCTATTCTGTTTATGATACGAAATTGAGGCTGCCCACGTCCGTGATGCGTTGTTCATCTCTCAAGCCGATTCCAGTCTTTGAAGTGCAAACTGCTAATGCGGATAGTGTTGCTGCTTCTACTAAAACAGCCACTAATTCCAGTCAGTCCAAATTGTTAAAGCAACGATTAACCAATATTAGGCCTTTAGTTCCCGATTGCCCTCTTATTAAGAAAACTTGCTATTACTGTACGTCACACAGATATCGATTCCTTACAATCGTATCCGGGTAAAAGCGAAAATTAATAACACGCTCGTTAGCGAACTTTTAAATGTAACACGTTTTAGTTACCGCTAGCCGGCATAAAGGAGCAATTTTAACGAATTAAAAATCATTTGAAGCGCACTCACTACTTGCCAAGTGCAAATCTGAAATGCAAAATCTACATTCAACCATCATCACACGATATGATTTCAAAAAGGAAGGAAGTAGAAACCGAACGGACGGCAAAAATCGCTTTCGTTTCCAGACTCCGAATCAAATTATATTAGTTCTAGTACTACCACCTTTTAATCGTATCGCAATCCTAGATACAGAGCACAAGTAACCAGAGTTGCCGAACTTAATAATTTGTAGGAATAATTTGTACTGTTACAGTAATTGATAGTCGTGGCTATATCGTACAATTTAGAAGTGCTTTTGAAGAACGGTTTTGTCCTATGGTTGTAATACCAATATTGCGTACTTGAGGAGTATGTTGCCCTGGTTATTAAAATACCAATAGTATTCTATTAGAAACTCTTCTGATCCAACGGCAGACACGACATTACCAGCTAAATTTGTTGTAAAGCAAGGTTCCCGTAAATTATTGAGCGTTCTTCTAATGATACCACTTGTCTTTTAATGTAAACAAGAAATTTTAGTAGCTTTTATAATGCGACCCCAAACTATAAATAAAATTTAAGACTGGTTTTTGCGCATTTTAGTGTGCAAGTGGTATCTGAATTCAATTTACCTCTCATACCAATTTTATGTAATTATTTAAATATATTAGAGGGTTTATTAATAAAATTAATTAAATTCCCCAGCTATTATTGCTTCTTATAATGAATACTCATAGGATAATATTCAAATGGCAAGTCTTGAAACAGCAGAAATACAATTAGTTTTTGTAATTAGTTACGGTTGACAACAAGGTTGGTAAAATCGATAGAACACTACCAACTTTTTAGGATAATTTGCATCCCGGTTATTGGTCTCTAAATGTATTAACTGAATGAAATATTTAATATGTTTGGAAAACTATTGCGTGTCTCTTTAGAATTGAGTGAGTTAATGTCGCAATGAATATTGTCTAGGGATTAGTTTTTGTGACTAATATAAATAACTAATGGTGGTTGGTAAATGGTAAAAAAAGTCAATAAAATAGTTTCCTAGAAACAAAGCTTGTTATAGTCCCTGACATTTAGCTGCAAGCATACCATAGGGTCAATAAAAACTTAAATTTAGAGGATACACTTTTTACCCATAATCGAAGTTTGGCTATTTATTGCATTGCTGAGTATAGTAGATTATCGCGTACTAAAAAAATGGAGCTTAAAATCCTCTAATGAATATTGGGCGATAGCGCGTTTCTAATTGACAGCTATACAGCTAAGTACAAAGGCTTAAATAATTCAATAAAGATCATGAACCTCTCCGTTTGCTTTGTTTACTTTTCCAAAAATATTTACAGAAGTGTATCTGTGCAATGCGTCAAAGCTCTAGACTCTTGCCGGACAAACTAAATGGCATTAATATTCTTAGAGTTTAAATGTTAAATGAAAACCTGTTGATCGCTTTTGATAAGCTTTGACGATGGCCCGATTAAAAGTTATTTTTGGGGATGTTTGTTTTTTACATTCGGTCTAGAAGCTAATCTTTTAGATGAAAACATTACAAATGAAAATGTTATAAGCACAAATTAAAGTTGACCAATCATGGTCCTTAGAGCGCATAAAAAACAACACTAAAATGGCTGGGGATATAATTGATACAAGCCCGGTTTGATTCTTCTAATGTAGGAAGACAAAATTGCAGAGTCTAGTATATCTTATATTGCATGTAACCCTCAATTGTCCAAATCGTATATTATCCGATCGTTTACCTATAAATCAGTTGACAATTTAATTTCAAACCTAGAAGTTTCATTTCAACAAAGTTTAATAAATAATATTTGTGTGTAAAAATAAAGATTTCAACTCGCGATGTTCGGGTGATGATTTTTTATTATTTTCCACAGGATTTAACGCCATAGCAACGTATAGAAGAACGTAGTTCGTTATTTTGAAACGAAGCACCACCCAAAGCTATGATTTACAAATGAGTCGCGGAATTCCAGGTTTGAAGAGCAACGTTTGATGCTGGCGATGCACCTCTGTTGTCGCGAAGAGTAGAGGAGATGTATTTGATATGATTTTAGCAAATCCACATGTGACACATAAGGAGAAATAGGCATTATTAAGTATTGCGGCTAAAACAATACATACAATTTTGCATAATCAGTTACATAACAGGGGCCTTGTGGTCGATGTATACGTCACAACTTAAAATGCCGAAAAGACAGGCACTTGTCGACTTGTCGAGTGTCACAGGAAAATGAACAAAAGTTCAGCTGTGAGGATTGTCCATTCTGTGTAATAACATAGAACCATGTGACGAACCGCCAATTTATTTATATGAGCCTAAAACTTAACAGCGTCAATTGTGTGTGTTCCAAAGCAAACCTAAATCAACAGAAGTGATAGGTTTAAGAAGCATTTAAAAAAATGTCTGCTTGCTCCTTTGAAGAAACCTGTCATATTGCAACTGGTGCACTAGAATAACGGTTCTCAACCTGGGAGGCACGCCTCCCTGGAAGGGCGTGGAAGAATTTCAGGGAAGGCGTCAGCAAATTAAAAAAAAATTAAATTAATTTGTAGTTTTTTCATGGCTATTTACAAAAAAAAAAAGATTGAGTTTGTCACACGCCGAAAAAAACACACGAGTATTGAAATTGCTTTATAGTGCATACGCATGAGTCAGTGAGCGTCCGGCAGGCATGAGAAACTAGCAAACTCAGCATCGTAGACCTTTGTTTATCTATAGCGCAGCGTTCTGCGCATGTCTGCCACAGTGCCACTGTCTACTAACAGTGCCACTAGTCACACAGGAACCAATCGCGCAATTGCCTTTGCCTGTGAATGTTGTTGATTGTAAACGCTAAAACATTGACAATTATTGTGTGTTTTAGTGGTTAGTTATTATTAAAAATGGCTAAATCACTGTCGAAGAAAAGACTATAGTGATGACTATATTAAATACAGGTTTACATTCATTGAGAAAAACGGTCTTTTAACTCAGTGCGCAATTTGCCATTTAGTTCAGAGTAATGATGCATCGCGACCTGGATATTTGGAACGCCATTTTACTACAAATAATGCTGCCTGAAGGACAAACCTACTAAATTTTTTGTTTCTAAGAAAAGTTGCCTTAAGCGAATGAAAGTTGATTCTAGTGGAAGTTTTCGAATGGAAAATGAATAGGCTGTTGAGGCTTCTTACAAAATTGCCTTGTTGATAGCTAAAGACAAGAAACCCCACACAATCGGTGAGTCACTGATAAAATCTTGTTTGCTTACTACTTGTAGTACTGTGCTCGGTGAAGACAGTTACCATAAAGTTGCCAAAATTGCTTTATCAAACGATACAGTCAAACGTAGAATTGATGACATGGCTATTGATTTGAAAAATCAATTGGTGCCAAAAGCTAAAAAACTCTCTATTCTTTGCACTGCAGTGTGATGAAACAACAGACATTTCAAAACAAGCGCAGTTGTTGTTTTACTATAGATATATGGATATAGATGAAAAGAAATTCCTTGAAGAAATACTGTTTTCAAAAAAATCTTGAAACAACAACTACAACAGTCGATATATTTTCCGATCTTCAAACATTTTTAGAAGCTAATGGCCTATCCTGAGAGAGAGAGTTATTGGAATATGTATTGATGGAGCTCAAGCGATGACAGGATGCCTATCAGGATTTATTGAATTGGCTAAGAAAAAGAACCATAAAATAATTGGATCTCATTGTATCATCCACAGACAAGCTTTGACTCAGATTCTACCGGAATCACTCAACATTGCTTTGAACTTAGCAATTAAAGTAGTTAATCATGTAGAATCCAGTGCTTTGAACACCAGATTTTTCGAGTGTTGTGACAAGAACTGAACAGTGATCAAGGAACACTTCTCTTTCACGCCAAAGTTCGTTGGTTTTCCAAAGTTAATATTCTTGCTAGATTGTTCAACTTAATCAGAAGTTGAAATTTTTTGCTGAGTTCAAGTGAAAAACTGTACAAGAAATTTACAGATGGAAAATTTATCTTCTACTTGGCATATTTGTCACACTTTCTCAAAACAATAAATCTTTTGAACCTAAAGCTATAAGGTCAGAAAAGTACTTTGAAGAACTATGATTTAATTAAGAGTCTTGCTGAGAAGATGGCTCTCTGGCAACGCCGCCTTCAGAATTCGGCGCCAAACTTTTTTTCCTTTCCAAAATTAAACAACCTCCTCGATGATACCCAAAGTCTTCTAAAAGACCTGGTAAATGAAATGAAGGAGCTCAAATTTGAGCATTTGGTATCTCTAAAGAACAAAATCGGAGTCTATTTCTCAGATATAAGCTCAGAAAACTGGGAATTCAAGTTAACAAGAGACCCTTTTAAAATCAATGTTGATATACTCCTGATCATATTCAAGAACAAACAATTGACTTGCAATGTAATTTCAAAGCTAAAGTGGATTTCTCAAACATGAATCTCGAAGACTCCTACATCTTCCCGTTTACTCAGAAGCAGCCAAGTTGCTTGTACAATTTTCATCAACATATCTATGCGAGACAGGATTTTCAGCCTTGGCTAATATAAAATCTAAATATCGAGTCAGACTAGACGTGGAAAGAGACCTGCGGTGTTTTTTGTCAAAATTGCAACCAAACATACAAAAACTAGTTGACGAGAAGCAGTGCCAACCCTCACACTAGTACTGAAAAAGTAACGAACATTTTGATGGTTACACTATTGACGTTTTGTTGTAATTTTTACATGATTTGAGTAATTAAAATTTTTTTTGAACAAATATGATTTTATATTTATTACAGAGTAGTCTAGCCTAAGTTCAAAGTCGTTTTACACAAACATAATGTAAGTAAAATTACCATATACAAGTCTAAATTAACTTATTCCATAAAAGGAGGTGTGACCTCACACCAAAGTATGAAGATGGGGCTCAGTGCCTGAAAGATTGAGAATCCCTGCACTAGAAGATGGAAGAACAGTTAATGACGAGGGGTATTGTAATGCTGGCGCGTTACTTAAAGCTAACATTAAGTAATATAAATGAGTTTGTTATTTTAGTTAATTAAGCTTTTAGCACGAAAATAGCCCGTAAAATTTATATGCCTGGTAGTTAACATTTAATAACGTTGCCATTACAATATAATATTGAATTGGGATGAAAGAATTAAAATTGTAAACCAGTACACCAGTACATTATATACAAACAGTAATAAATATCGGAACTTTACACTTTTGGTATAAAATGTATACAAATTAATTAATGTTATTTGCACAAATTCACACGAGTTCAAGAAACATCATCTATGCGAGATACAGCTCAATAACTTTACATTCATAAAATTCAGCAATAAAATTAATACGTGGTAAAAACGTGGAAACAAAATGACGCACAATCTGCAAGAACAAAAATTAGCATGCAATGGCCCTGTGCAAAGAACTATCATAGACACAGATAGTCAAAGAAGAATCAGGTCATTAGTCGACAGCAGACGGTAAACTCTCGACCTCGATCGCGGTGCGGAACGACGTCCGAAAAGCAAGTACACGAGGTTAACGTGACGATATCCAAATCCCGAAGCTGTTAGTTAAGAAACAGTCTTTCGCATGCGAAGAACGCAGATGTAATTACCGATATCGTTGGAAAGTGACCAATATTCGTAGCCTTTATGACCACAAATGTTTGGATTTTTACCCGCGATGAGTTTGGCCCGGAATGCCAATGGAGCCTCTGAATATTTAAAAACAAAGTTGAATTTCTTGTTATCCAGATTGTAAACTATCACATGCTGTTTGTTATACTAAATAACTAGAACTGATTATAAATATTTATGGTTCCTGGTTGGCATTAATTGTTAATACATGTAAATCTGAAGAGCTCAGTGTTAATGAGGACTTTTCACGTTGGTGCACGCTGATGTGTATTTAAAGCGTATTATATCGTATTGTCATATATAAAAATTCATTGTTATAGAAGGAAAGCAGCTCGTCAAATTACATTTGTCAATTCTAGACCAAAATATATCTTGTTAATCTTAAGTATTTTTTAGCTTAACGCGTATTTGGACAAATTAGAGGTAGACCAGAGTTCTTGTTTACCTATTGTTGTTGTTTACTGTTTTGAAAATTCACATACTTACATATATTAACAATCTATCCCAGCTAATTAATACACATACCGCATGTGATTGTTAGAATCAGGATAACAAAATAATTCAATTGATTTATAGTGTTGTTTCTAAAAGCTCAGAGACTCCAAAGAAATTCCGGGTTGATCTCGTCACAGGTAAAATTTAACATGTTGTGGTTGATAAATTCTCCTAACACTGGTTACTTTCCATGGATACTGTTAATCATATCCATGTACTTCGCGTTCAAAAGCCTCCTTCTTCACCAACAGCCTAGTGGTTTGGATAACCTTACGTTAGCTTTGCGTACCTGTTTCTCGAATGTCGTTCTCCATTGCGATCAAGATCGACGGTTTACGGTATGCAGTCTGATTATGACTTGCTAACTGTGACTATTATTAGTTTTTCGTCTCAAGGTCATTGCATGCTATTTTTCGTTCTAACGGATTGTGCTAAGATAATGTCGATCTGTTCTTTTCCACATTTTTACATTTAAAACTGAAAGATTGGTTATTCGTATTCTGCCACGCATTAGTTTTATAGCTGTATTTTTGAATATATAGTTATTGGGGTGTATCTCCCATGGTTGATGATTTTTGACGTCGTGTGAATTTGTACAAATAACTTTAAAATACCGGGTATTTCTCGATTGCTTACTTGTAATTCTTCTGAATTTTATAAGGTATGTAGAGTTCCGATATTTATTACTGTTTGTATTTAATGTACTATACGATTTTAATTCTTTTATCCTAATTTAATATTGCTTTGCAATAACAACGTTACTAAATGTAAATTGCCAAAGCATCTAAAGTTTACAGACTATTTTCCCGCCATAAGCTCATTTAACTACTGAAATTAATAAACTTATTTCGCTAATCAATATAGGTTTTATAGGTTTTAAGTAGCGCGCATGCATTACAGTAAATTTCTTTGCCGAAAGTGAACGATGAAATCACAAGAAAGAATTGTAAACAACGAATTATTTTTCATAAAGACGATGCAGGTGTGAACACAGCACAATGAATCAAGCTTTTGAGCAGGAACATTATTGAAATAGTTCCTCATTGCCTGTATTCACGATATGTATCGCAATATGATTTTTTTTAATTCCGTTAGCTGAAAAGTGAGATGCGTGTCATGCGTTTTTCATTGACAAAAACGGCCGTGGAAGCATTTAATTTGCTTGTTTTGGGGTAACTCGTTTGGAGTGGAAGAACTATTTCGAAAATTAGTATAATAGTATGAAAACTTATATAGCTACGAAAAGGGCATATTTAGACAGGCAACAAAGCGATTGACGAATCGTGATTTTTATATTTTTTGCGAATTTTACCAGTGAACCTCGTTTCTGTTGTTAATGATACAGTTACGGTTTTGAGGAAATATGCGTACGAGGTACCAACCCCCAATTGTTCAATTTTAAGTGGTTAAAAGCGACTGTCATCATGTAACCTAATTTTCTATATTCTGGAAATCACGCCAATTAAGGAATAAGAAAACGCTTGTTTCCTTTGCGCTAATTTGTTATTACCTATTTAAGCTATTGTTCAATAAATAATTAAAACAATTTACATGATTTTTATTTCATGACTTTTGCTTTTTATTTACACGAAAGGTGATAATTGTTTTAAACTACCGCGATTTATTTTGATTGGCGAATAATCAACACTATAAAGTTGTTTTTGTTAACTCTTTATACAATTTATGCAAAGTTACTGATTAACATTAAATGTTTATTTAATTCAGTTCCATTTGATAATTACCTACCTATTTTCCTGTCATCGTTCAACAATCACATATTGCTTTCTTTCGTTCTTGATAATGTGTAACAATTTTAGGATTAACGATTCAGCAGGCTAAATAATTAATCTCTGGCTATTTGGGATATAAAGCAAGACGTGTTTCATTTCATGGTTACTTATTTATTATACTGATTTGGTGATTTACATAAAAATTTTAAAGTCAAATTATTCAAGATACATACATCTGTATTGCAAAGTGTGATTTCATAAAGCAAAAAAATTTTCATTTTTATTCAAAATATCATATAAATAATTTATGTTATGAAGTAATTGTGGTCGAATGCCATAAATTTTCAGAATTAAAAATTTAAGCGTGTACAATTGCCCCATATTTGACGAATGGCGTCTCGAAACAAAAGCCGCATATTTTTTTAGCTAGAAAACAATTGGGCCGTTTTCCTTTCCTCGTAAATACAAATATGCCCAAAGCTCGGCTTCAGAGAAGAAATATAATAACATAAAGCGATTTTACAGTTATTTTCAATCGAAGGAAGTCTTCAAGTTGTCAAGTATTCCAGAATTTAAAACGCTTCAGTACCAGTCCCAAATTACAAATGTTATATATCACGGTACGTTTTATCAAATGTAGTTGAAATGTAAGAGACGATTAAAATATTTTTATTGTATCAGTTGAAAAATCTAATTTCAGATTGAATAAATTTTGTAACCAGATAGTGTGAACCGGTTTGAGGGTCTCTAGCACATAATGCTCTTGCGACTCTAAACGAAATATAAATTGTTAAGATGATTGATCTGAAGCGTATGGTATTTGTTTGAAGTTTCCAAAGCAACCACTGATCGACTTTGCTATGATGTTGTCCTTTTACAAATAATTAGCAAACATAACTGAGGTATAAATGATTTTCGGTTTGGTACGGTTTATATACGTTGTGAAAGAATATTAAATATAATTTCCCATGGTTCGTAAAATACATATGTAGCCTTTCCAACTAATCAGGACACGAACTAAAAAGGGGCGTGGTTTATAGCTTGAAAAGTAGTGGTCACGATTCTCTCCCGCCTCAACTACCTTATCTGTTACTGATTGTATGGGTGTAGTGCATCACTAAGAACGTAGTAGAACGCTTACCTGTCGCTCCTTATACCTAATCCATTATCGTATCATATCTTGTTTCCGCTTTACGTTGTAGGATTTAGCAACGAACTGTACTTAAGGATATAGACTAGAGTGTCAATCTGCAATCTACGACGTACAACCCTGAGTTACAAGAACAGCTATTTGTTACCCAGCTTGCTAACATACAATAATTAAGAAGGTTAGCACAGTTATTGATTAACTTACCCCTTTAAATTTGAAGCGTAAATTATGCAATCTTATTTGTAAACCCTGCAAATCCTAGTACACCCTCTAAGCAAGCAGGCAAGAAACTACCGTATCTTTTATTGCACTTTAACAAATTGTTAAGTACTACTTTATAATGAAATCACTTACTGCATACGGTCTTTAATTTTGCCTGACAAAATTTTGAATTTTTGCACTTTGAACTAATTTCAAGATAGGACATCTATAAATTTAACAATAACTAATATTTAAAGTGATTCTCAAAGTTATAGGTAAGAAAATTTGAGCCCTTGGTGTCCGTATAGAAATATAGAACAAAAAGTGTGATAATAAATGTAGAAAGATCGGATTTTCTGAAAAATTTGACTTCGAAGCTATAACAAAATTTGCAGTTGGTGTAGTATGTGCATGGTGCCGGACTTTAGAATGGTAGTATAAAAATATGCTATGTTAATTTGAGACGATTAGTTCTGTTTTATGATCATGCGAGATGGCGCGTAGGGTTTTCAGTGTACGTTTCAGATTGGATCAACCGGAATTGTTATGCTAAATTAAAGTAGCTCGACTGCCGGAAATATGACCAACTATATTCGGGTGGGGACAACTTGACGCTACGCTATTACGTCTGAAATACAAAGTAAATGCTTCCGTTCTCATGTCTGGTTTATGAACTTTCATTAACCTTTTATAACGTGTCCTTCAATTATACAATGTAACAAATTATTTCTTAAGACTTAATAGTTACACTTGAATATACATATATATATATATATATATATATATATATATATATATATATATATATAATTGGCGGAATATGTAACTAACGTAATGAAATAATACGTAAACGGTTAAAACGTTTAAGCAACTAAAATATAATAAGTACTACGCAGAGAACCCAATAAATACAATTCTAGGATTAATGAGACTAATGGAATGGTTAATTTAAGGAAACGTGCAAGAGAGAAATAGCATAAGAAGCATGGTGACAGGTGCTAGATTTAAGGTCTAAGCTAAATAGTTCTGGGTATCCGAGCAAATTCGAGAACTGAAAAGGGTTGGCGTAAAGTTGACCGCCCCCGCATATAATTCGTCATATTTCTGAAACGACATTGGGGGCCAGATCTAAAATCAGTACTGTTAACTGGTGCTAGCAATAAACAAAGGGGTGGTAGAATTTTGAATCAAATCGGACAAGCATATGTGTGTGGCTGAAAATCTTTAATAATTCGCTGCCATCGAGGTGCTAGGTTTCTCGCTTGTGTTGATAGCCATATAGTGCTAGGTTTTAGAGCCAATCGGAGCACGGGGGGATAGCGTCAAGTTCACCCCAACCAAATATAATGGGCCATATTTCCGTAACAGTGTAGGTGTTAGCTCTAACAATGGTGGTGCTTGCTGACGCTAGCTCTAAACAGTCAGGTGCTAGGTTTTAGATCAAATCGGACAGCTGACTGGGGCTGACTAAAAACCTTTGAAATTCGCCGCCATCTTGTTTTTGAGCTGCTAGCTTTCTCCCTTACGGTGCTAGCTGATGCTAGGTCTAAGCTATATGGTGCTAGGTTTTAGAGCCAATCAGAGCACAGGGGAGGGGATAATAACGTCAAATTGGCACCAGCCGAATATAGTTGGCCACATTCCGATATGGCATAGGTGCTATCTCCAAAATTGGTGTTGCTAGCTGGTGCTAGCTCTAAGAATTCAGGTGCTAGGTTTTGGTTGAATTCGGTCAAGGAAGTTGGGCTATTTGATGGACCTCGGACCTCTAGATGATCTGTCTCCAAGTTATCAAGCAAAAACCCTGTAATCTGATAATACGAATTTAGCAGATCAACCGAGATATCGTAATTTAACCTAAGTGGTCATGCTTAGTGATTATCTGAGAGTTGACATAATAATTTGAGGTACTAGCAGCTTTCTATCCATTTATTAGTGAAGGTAATTGGTTGATATTAGCAGGATTTGGGCCTACAATTTATGGGTCTGCATTTAGAATGTACCAATAGTAGCTATAAGTTATTTCTGAAATTTTAGTTTAAGTATTATTAAAATTGCTCTTGTGTAAACACTTGATGTAGCGAAACTTTATCTTTGTTGTTGTAACTTAAACTAAAAGGAGTTCCTTTCAAACCTAAAGGTTAAAGCCACATTTATATTGTAAAAAACTAAGTTTACTGCTTTTAGTATCTGACATTTGAAACTTTTCTATTTTATTTGTAGTACTTGAACTGCCATGATGGTCCTTTATGTTTTTAAGCTAATACTTTTTGAGTTGTATTTAACGTTTTGTAATCAACCTTTAGTAATCAACTAAGAAATCATTTTTTTTCTGATTTGAGGTGCATGAGGGATCAACGTACAGCTGAGAAAGCAATAAACCTAGAAATTAAAACTCCCCAAGTTTTGATGAGACACTTGAAAGTGTGATATATCAAGAAAGCATGCGTTGTAAGTTGTTGGTCTTCTGAATTACTATCTTTTATTCATAAAACAAAGAGAAGACCCCGAATTTTGACGACCTGGTGTCCTGGTATCTATTAAATCAACAAAAATAAAATGACAGAAGCTCAATATATTCCGCATTAGGTTAACCATTTCTGTCTAGTATCCTTGTTCTGAAATCAAAACCCTGCCACATCCGAAGTGTGGAAATGCCAATTACCACAAAGTTCCTAATAAATGATGTTGCAGTTTGAAAATCTAAAAAGCCAAATAACCATTTCAAGTAGAATTGACAACCTAGAGGTAATTCTACATTTCATAGTCGTTTTTTTGTGATAAACCGTTGATTTTACAGTAAGTAATGTACTCTACAGGAGAAGCAGACCAAAACAAGGAAGTTTGAACTAATAGTCTTTGTGTTATAAAGCCTATTAGCGTTTCCGGCAAACCATACTATTGAGCGTACATTAACTATAATATAAGCTTATGGGTATAATTGGCTCTTATTATAGAAGTTGAGGTGAACTCCAAGTGTAGGGACGTTGTTTGAGTTGTATTATTAATCTTTTAACTGTTATTTAATTAAATGGTGTATAAGTGTATTGTGTGTCAAAACAACTTAAATCCAGATAAAGAGGTATGTTGCGACCATTGCAGATTGTACATTCATACCACCTGTTCGAGGTTATCTCGTATTGGAGTTTAATGCATGCAGTCTAAAGATAAACGTTTGTCTTTTAATTGTATTGTTTGTTGAAATAGACAGTCTGACATTGGAGACTTAAAGCAACTGATTACTGATTTGCGTAAGGAAATTGAAGAGGTAAAAAATAACTATAAACGATCTCCGGGGCCTGTCGAAACATTAACTGAGAGGGAAGAACTACTTTCGGAGATTACTGATCGCCAACGACGGGAACGAAATGTAATTGTTACATAATATTACGGAAAGTATTGGAAGAAATCCCAAAGAAATATCTGATGCGGATGCGGTCAAAGTAACCTCAATAATTACTAACTTAGCCGACTTGGATACTAATAATATGAAACTGTTCCGACTTGGTCGCGCTCGTCCTGAGGGTAAGCCAAGACCTATTAAAGTGATTCTGCGTTGGCGTGACGATGCAATTAAAATTGCAACGTAACTATCTGGATTCGTTACGTACTGAACTTAACGATAGGTTATCGCAGGGTGAAAAGGATCTCACCATTCGTTACGTAAACGGTATGCCTATAATAGTTGTTACAAGAAACTAGGTAAATATTCACAAAAAAAACCATGCCGTAACTACCTGCGATTTTCAAAATCTCCGCGGGCTAAGATCAAAGTAGCAGAGTGTGTCTACGTTTGTAAGTGATTGTGAATTTGAAATTATTGCTTTGGTAGAGACTGCACTTACTTCTGATTTTATAAATGGCGAACTGTTTCCTAACGCATACAATATTTTCAGGTGTGATAGAAATTACAAACTAACCAAGCAAACTTGGGGTGGTGGCGTCAGGGAGAATACCCTGTGAACCACTTGATCTATCGATAGTGATTAATTCTGTACCGTCAATTGATATTGTGGGCTGCAAATGCCATTTGAACAATACGTTCATATTAGTAATTGCAGTCTACATTCCTCCGACAGCTTCACATTCTAATTATGCTACATTTTTAAATGTTTTAGAAACCAGAATTATTAGTGGGAAAAGTCATGTGTTGATTTTAAGCGATTTTAATGTTCCCAAGTTTATCAGTTTTCCTAGCGTTAACGATAGTAAAGCGCAATTAATTTTGACTTCAATTGCTTTTTAAATCTTAAACAGTTTAATAATGTTGCAAATGTTAACAACCGATTATTAGATATAATATTAAGTGACGTTCATTGTGAGGTTGTACGCAATTATCTGCTTATTTTTGATGAGGACGAGCATCATCTTTCATCTTGCCTTGCAGATTACCTTTTTCTGTAAACTCACCCATAACTCTTGTTTTCCGTTGAATAATAAAACCAGAAGGTATAACTTTAGGAAAGCTGATTATCCCCGCCTCTAATAAACACTTTGTGATATCGATTGGTCTTTTTTGAATAACGTAGAAAATGCTGAGGTTGCTTGCGATGATTTCTATAAAATCTTATATTCCACGTTTGACTCACTCGTTCCAGCTTACAGCAGTAAATCCACTACGTGTTTTCCTAAATGATTCACATTAGAAATTATCAATAACATTAGGTTAAAGGCTAAATTTTTTATGAATTACCGCAAATATGGATGTCAACATGATTTTTTTACAATTCAAACGTCTTAGAAGGCTCATCAAACTTCAAATTAAAGCATCTTATAAAACCTATCTAAAGAACGTTGAACACTCACTATCACTTTCTACTGATTCTAATCCATTTTGGAACTTTATTAACTCTAAAAAGGGCAGGTCGCGTAAACCTAGTTCTATGCACAACGGTAGTGACACATTTTCATCGGGATTTGCCTTAAATTAGTTACAATTTTTTAGATATTGATAATCTTTAGTACCAGCTTCAATGAGCACTACAAGCTTTATATAAAAAATGACAGTTTTCACGGTATTGTAAATTATAAAAATAATTCCTGTGATTGATATTCTCTATTCAATGTAGATGCTACAAAGTTAATGAACTGAAAGTTAGCTGGACATCGACTATACCAAATGTATCTAAATACTTTTCAAGAATTTGCTTTAGTCTTTCAGGCGGTATACGTGTTGTCACACAAAGTGACAGACAAACGGGTTCAGTGTTAACAAACGAATGGATGGACGGATAAAGAAACAAAAGTCATAGCAAAAACGACTAAACCCTAAATCATAATGATCCACAGTAAAGCGAACGATAACCGTCGCAAAAGCTTTTTCTATCGTTTCTGATATCTGTCGAAACTTCAAGATATATATGTAGCTACAGGTCCTTTATACATAAAACGCCTACGGTAATATAAAACGCAACCTATTTTACATGAATTTTAGCAGATCTAAGCTGTATGCTAATTAGCTTCAGAAGAATAGAGCAAACACGTTTAGTTTGTATACTTAATTTAGTACTTACAGAGCGCGCTCTTCCTTTAGAGCTAATTCTTGATCTAAATACACAATTACACTTCCGCGTATTAAAAGCTTCATTACAATCTGCTTTTTACTGCTATTTCCTCAATTAATGATGGCGTTAGGAATGATAAAATAAGAAAGCACTCAAACCGTTTCCCTGAAGCATTATTAAAACACGAACTCTTCTCAAGCATCCGGTTTACGGAAAGCGCTTATTTGCACGGAGTTCTCATTCCGATGTGAATATCAGAAGTCAATGCATGTCTAAAATGTGGAAACGCATTTATAAAAGTTTCTCCCCACACATCAGATAACATAACAGAGCAATGATGGTCGTTTCTGTACAGTAAAAGGCATTGATCTGACTTAAAATATAGATATTTAAGTTTTGCATCAAACTGCTTTGTAACAATTTTTATTATTCATAAATTAAAACTCAGAAACAGGATGAAGTTCGCGGGTTCTTTCCTTCTTAGTACCATAAATACAAAACTTGACAGAGGTCAAAGTACATCCTCGCATAAAATAAAATATTCAAATTAACAATTGAAAGGGATGCTAACCACAATCACATTCGACCACTTTACTTTAAATTATATACTTTAAATTATCGAAACACCGCGTCGCTTAATCTAACTTTGACTAGAGTCATATATTATTATGTGAAAACGGACACGTCCCCAATGCTCCACACGAAGGAACTACATTAGGTTTAAACGCAAAATTTAACGTGCTTTAAATGTAATCTAACTTCAAAATTAATCGATTCTAAATAAAAATCTAACAAACTGAAACAAAACTAAAAAATAGGGTTTAAATAATGGTATCTCTAGCGTTGACTTTGGAGTGTGTCCGATCAACAAGACACAAGCAAAATGAAAGGGGGAGGGATCCGAAATACCGGATAGCAGCTGCCAGCTCTGCTTACCGGTGCAACCTGAAGGGTCGTTTTAAAACTATCCAAATCTAGCTAGCTAATTTAAAAAAAAATGGATTCAAATTTTTTAAGCATTCGCCAAATATTTTAATTGTGAATCCAGCTATTTTGCCTACTTTATAAAATTACAGATTCCTGCTCCCTGGTCTAAGTATTTTATTCTAAGTGAATCCTATATTCGTTCCTAACGTTTCCTATCGTTCCCTAACTTGACATATTATAATTACATTCTGCTTTCATATAGATACTCCGCCCAAAAAATAGGCGGCAGAACGTCAAACGAATTAAATCAAGCTACAAAACAACACATGCAGGCAAAAATACAAATTTAATATAAATGTATAAATGAACATAAAATAAATATATAAATAAATAAACATCTAAATAAGCAAAAGCATGTAGCAGTGCATAAATTAGCAGAAGCATCGCCCAAATTATCAGTTGCACTCGCATAAGCATTATCATGACTAGCGCCATTACACACAAAAACTTGTTTGTTAAATTATTTCAAAATCTTCTTATTAATACAAGTCAATGCTTGTGCGAGTAAAGCCGCGCAATTTTATTCCTACCTCGTATATAAATTTCTCCAGCATCCGAAGATCTGGTCGTCCCCTTACATCTATTGATATTTTACTGCTACACTGAGAAAAGGATTTTGTTGCTTCAACTGAAAATTAGTTGATTCAATTAGAATTTTGGTTTGTATATAAACAATGATCTATATGCATTAAATAGAACATAATAAAATGTTGGAAAACCGATTTTGAAGCAAACAAACCTAAATTTGCACCACAATAATTATGGCATTTACTCAAATCGCTATTAATGTAACTTGAATGTTAGGTATCGTTCCTTCAATTGCTTGTAGGTTTGATTTGAATTATTTAATACTTTTATGAAATAAACTGTTATGTTAAATCAACACGTTGAATATCCCACTTACATATAAAAATCATTGAAGCAAATACTTGAAAGGGTTTGCAGCATTAAAACAAACTATTCAAATCTTTCCACTAACCAAAAAGCGTCATTAGTTTAACTAACCCATATGTGAGCACAGTTAATAATTATTAAGCTAAGTGGCTAATAAGGGTTCAAGTATTAACATTTTTGGTTTAATCAAACTTTTATTGTGTTCAATTGAAATATTTAGCTGTCAAATCAATCATTTCGTTGCGTTGTACATTGTTTAGAAATAGAATTAGTTTAAACATCCTAGGTAGTTTGATTCAATATCCAGCTTGATCGATTCCGGCTTAATGAAGTTATTTTAACCATTTTTTTTAATACAACTTGGCGATCAACAAATGAGTTTGTTCATCCCTAACAGATTGTAAAAAGATATTGATTTAAAATAACTTTATTCAGTCACATTATCAAGTTGGATATTGAATCAAATCTCACCTTGAATGTTACATTAACTCTAGTTCATCCTGCATAATTTTCAGTTTAGCTTCCACTTCAATTTTATAAAACTGACACTGATTATTGAAAGTTTGTTTATTCCTTGAGGTTGCCATTGGTCTTTGAAGTTAGACGTTCCCTTATATAGTTGAATGCTAAAAACAACGGCATATAGTTATGGGCAATTTATAAGAAGGTACTTACGTGTTTTAGACGAAAAGATTTTATTTCAACATAGTACAGCATACTAAATTTATCTTCCATGTATTTTTATAGTTAGTTGAAATACTTTTATGGAATCTAACACAATAAACAATGCGAAGTAACGCTTGACGCCATGTTGACGTGTCGCATAGTCGAAGGTTGGCAGTATATTAAAGATATAATGTGCGCGCGCTGTACATCCAAGACGCAGCATCGGAGACGTACTAAATACCCTTGCGTACAACAAATAACCTCGATGTTTAATTTGACAATCGTAGTATATTTAAATCAACAAGCTAGAGTACGTTTGTTTCAATGTTAAATTTGTTACAAAACGTGTTCGTTTGACACTTTTTTCAGCATTCATTTAACTAAAATTGATTTTTTTCAACATTAATGTAGTATTGGACTAAAATATGAAATTTGTTGACAATATTAGTTTGTATTAAATACGACTGATGTTTAATGAAATTTACTTTTGCATTCTTTTATTAACCAACTGTTATTATGCATTCAAACAAACAAATTTAAGTCAACTAATTTTTGATGTTAGTTTAACCATCTACAAGCGGTGCAGTGAATATAGTTTCGTTTAGAACGGCTAAAAAATATTTGATCAAATGCTTTACTCTTCAAAACAACAGAATTGGTTGTATCAACCAAATCACTTTTCTCAGTGTAAGGGGAGATGGATATGCACTGTTAAAGTCTTGGTGGTTATGCACTAAACGTTCTGTGGGGTTCACAACTTTAAAAATCCTAGGAGGATACGCGGTTTCAGTCTATTTTATTTCTTTATTTATTTTACTGATTTAAATTAGTGAGGGTTTTCTGATTTAGTTAGTTATGAATTATTTACGTTTGATTTATTCCCGACACTCCGCGCGTTTAAGGAGGGACAGTGATTGTTTCAGTGGTGTGGGGGGTTTATCGTGCACAATAGATTTTTGGTTAGTGAATTTTGCTTTTAATTTTTTTTTTCTTTTATTTTGTTTTTTTTATTTTTAATTTTTTTATTTAACAGGTTTTAAATCGTGCTTATATATCGCACCAAGTCAAATCCTAGTTTTCCAATCCTTCCGTCGCCTCCCCATCTAGTCCCTGATTTACGTGCGGTTATCACCGTCCAATTTCGCGACCTTTCCCGCAAATTCTTTAAAGGGTGTTCAGAACGCGCTAGAGTAATACAGCAAAATATATAAGAAGCATCTTACACAAAAAGTAATTGATAGCCACGCTGTAGCGTGACATCTTAAGATGGACTTAATTGACAGGTTACAAGAGTTTGAATTTAAGAGCTTTATTAACCTTCCAATAGAAAAGTTTACATGTTATTTGCATAATTCAAGTACGTTCTCGATATAATCTAAAACAATGGTTAAATCTACAAATTGTCGTTAACGTGTTTAAAGTTCAGTTCTGATTTAAAGCTTTGAATATAATATTACGCTTTTACTCGAGCTTTAAGGTTGTAGTATGAAATAAATTAGTGGTACACACTGTTAATATAAATTATCCTATATGATATAAATTATTGTAGTGATTGATATAAATTAATTATAGTGCAGCGGTAGTAATTAAGAAGATAACATAGCTAGCTTTAGAAGGTTGGAGATTAGTTAGAAATAAATTGCCGTGAGTTTCACTGTAGTTAAGAGTTGTTAAAAAGGTTTGTATAATCAATTGATAATAAAGCACTGTTGCTTTGCAAAAGAGTGTTCGTTACACTTGTGTCAAATATTGGGATACTTATGAATAAAAGACATTTGAACAACTTCTATTTGCATGCCAGTAACTTGTAGTCAACAACAGAAAATGTGTATTAAAATTCCTTCATTTCTGAAATATTTCAGGTCCGACATGGACGATAATTCACTAAAACTACAGGAAAGTTTTACAGAAAAGTTACAAGAACACGCAGAGGAACAAGACCAAAATTCTACGAGCCTGGTAGTGAAATTAGAAAAAAATGCGGTGAAATAAGAACATGCTCCAGCAAAGCTTGCAGAAAGATTGAACGAGACCGCCGCAAACCTACAGGAGAATTTTTCAGTGCAATTAGACCAGAATGCAAAAACTACGAAAACCGAGGAAAAGCTGGAAGGTAAATTTTCCGACGGCTAACAGACATTGGAAGTTAAGTTTTCTTAAATCTCACATCGCCTGAAGTGGAATTTTCAGAAAAACTTTAACGACTTTACGAAAATGGAACAAGAGGTTCTGAATGTCAGAACAATTTAATTCGCCAATAATGCAAGAACCAGAGCCTTTAGTTCAAGTGATACAACAGCACGCCCTAGATTTTCAGAATGTCGGAAAAAACAAAACGAAGTCTAGATTTAGAGGAAAACCGCCCACATTTGATAGAAAGTCACATTAAGTGGCATACTTTAAGCAATAAGAGGCTGCCGCAAGAGCTAACAACTAGAACCATGATGGAAGAGCAACCGTGTTGACTGCCACGTTACGAGGTGAGCCCTTAAACATTCTTCAAACCAATACAAACCATGATCAAAAAAACTACGGGGCTTTAACATCAAAGCTGGATGTTAGGTAAGGCGACTCTCATCTGTAACAAGTGTGCCACGCTCAAGTGAGTGAACGTTACTAAAAAGTCAACACAAATTTTCAAGAATTTGAAGCAAATATTACCCTCTTGGTGAGCGCAGACTATCCAAAAGCACCAGTCAGCTTCCTAGAATAGCTGGCAATATATGCATTCCTTGACGGAATGCACGACGAAGAGACCCAATAAGTACTACGGTAGGCTCAACCGGGACTCTAGATGATACGTTAAGCACATGCTTTAGAATTGGACGCAGTAAAACAGGTGTCGCATCGTGGTAGTGGCAAAGCAAGGTGCTCCGCAGAGAAGCAGGACCAAGAACGCGTAGAGGAAGTGATTCGACCTGTACTTCATGTACACCAATCAAAGTCGGGAGACTCATGTTGAAATTGTGGCGAGTTTGGGCATACACAGCCCAATTATAAACAGTCCAATGAGGAAAACGGAGGAAACAAAACAGGTGCAAAAGTCGAACTGCACGGATTCTGCCACGGAGATCCCATCATCTGCATCGCACGCATGCAGACTGCATTTACATATATTGTAATGATCTAGTTTTAGGCAAATACATAATGCACTTCACTCTATGTAGGTTGTTAGAATTTAGGCGAGAAAGTCACTGCTGACATATTTGAAATTTCGCGCAGCTGTAGCTTTGGATAGTCGCGCGCCATGATGAAAAGTACAAAAGAGCATTCTTGTCCTTAGAACGTAATCGGTTGACACGTTTCTTTTAAAAGTGTGGAGTTTTGCGCCAACATGGGCGGAAGAGAGTTCTACTCATGGCAATTTCGCATAGCCTGGCATTGGGGCCCTAGCACTGAGTGGTTCTAATTTGAATAAGATATTTATAGAACGCAAGCAACTTTAGATGATTGAATTTATGGACTATAGGTATGAAAGAATCTGATTTCAATAGTAATTATTGTTAATTCAAGATGTAATTATTAACTTTTAAAAAGAAATTCTCGTGTATCGTAAAGAAGATGGCGGACTCATAATGTTCCAATTAGACAGGTGTTTTATAATTTTGTCCATATTATTTAAATAATTTCTGTCTTCAAACTTTGGTGAGTACAATTCCTTATTTTACGATCGAGTAGAATCAACACGTACGTGATGACCGTTTTGTTTGAAAAGTCAAGTTAGTTAAATCAGAAAGTATTTATTTAGCAAATACGAAATTTAACATTTTGCATATTAATATTGAAGCTCATCTTATTGAAACAAATCACATTTCTATTTGGTGTAATTAGCAGGATTTGGCGTATTTTCATGTAGCCATATTCTTATATTAAACATTCGTTGGGTTTAACACTTCAAAACAACATATGTAATAATAAGAATCCAGTTCTCCATATTTAATAAAACAGACGACACCTATGATGTTAAGTAAATCTTGTATTAAAAAAATTCGTAACATCAACAAAATAAAGTAAAATCTCAGAAAGACTAAAATTAAGTTAGACACCCTTTTATTCTTGTAATCTATATCAAAGATCTCTGATTATAGCGTATGACTAATGTTAATAACATATTAAGTAGTTTTTTTATGACAGGCATAGCCTGTTAATTACTGTGATTTTTGCCTACTTAATACTTTAATAAGCATTCACTTTTACGATGCTGTATATGCACTGTTAGTTCTGTACAAAGATGCAGAGAAACAAATGTTTTATTGGATGCTAGTCAAAACTCAAATCGTTTTATTTCTAAAAATTTAATAAAAAAAAGATGTAATTTATGAAATTTAGTTGAGTTGATAAAACTGAGAAAATATTATATTGTTATACATCTAAATTCAGACCGATATAATTCCTTTAAGGCTTATCTGCATCTATTCTTAGGACGTTTTTTTAGAGTTGGTTTTTATTGACGCGGTGGCGCCCAAGTTTATTTGTATTTCAAGTTTTGTCTTAAAAAATACACCGACCACCTCATGCCACCGCAGGAATAGACCCCGAGTTTAGACCCTAAGTACCATATCTTTTTCTTCGCAACACCGGTTGGTAACAATATAAAATTTTTAATGGCAAGACCGTAAATTTCTTAGTTAATAGCGGAACAACTAGGACATTCACTAATCCAGATGTAGTAAGTATCACCTGCGACGGTGTATCTTCAAGCCGTGACCGGTGATGATAATCAAATGGACGGAATGCTACATATAAAAATTGGAATAAGGAGCAAAATATTTGACCCTCAGGTAGTAACTGTGAACATCACCGAAAAGGATATCTTGGGAACGTATATCCTGAAAAAGTATGGATTACATGTAGATATAAAAAAAATGTCTTGAAGGTAGAAAACAAATAAGTGTTATTTTGCGAAACAGACGACGAATGTATACGAGTTTGTTTAACGAACAACGTAATCCTATTTAGAAAAACAAAAAATGCGGTGATGGAACACTTGAATGGTGCTCTCTGCAAGGGCTGTGTGCGCGGTATTTAACATATTGCTGACGAATCTCTCAGAAATGGCGTGCTTATGAAGAAGGATTTGACCATAGTGTTGGATGGTAACCCCGTTAGGATCTTAAATGTCAATAACTACGATATCGGGTTGAAAAGGAATGCAGCGGTAATATTCTCCGATTGTTTACGTGGCGCAGTATTGACGAAGCCATAGCGGCATCTTGAAAAACAACAACTAACAGGCCTTAGAAACCTGATCCGATGGTACTCTGAGTTGCTTTCGATCAACGGCGGTCGATTAAAAAAGACCATAAATTTGATTTTCTAATGCTCTGCAATATAGTGCTACATTGGTCAGTAAGCGGTAGCCCCTTACATGCGCGAGACTTACATTTTGCCTCTAATCCGACCAAGGGCGCATTTTTGTGAAAAATGCTCACTTAAGATATTTCAAATGGTCCGTGTCGGGAATCGAAACCGGGGCCTTGTGCTTATTAGTCATACGCAAACAAACTAAGCCACAAATCCGTCAATTAGAAAAGATGCCGTAGTCAACATAGCATTGATGTAGGATATGCCCGACCAATAACACGACAGCTGAGAAAACTCCCATTGACCAAACGCGTGTAGGCCTGAAATATGATTGGAGGCATCGAACAACAACAAGTGATTGACCACTTTGACAGCCATTGAGCATCGTCTGTTGAACTTGTTAAAAAGAAGAACGGGGCAACACGATTTATGTAGGCTACAGACGGTTGAATAACGCGACCTAAAGTGATAGCTATCCACTTTCAAGGTTTGATGAAACCTTAGATACATTTTCAAAGTCGCAATGGTTCTAAACTTTGGGTTTAAATAGTGGCTACTGGCAAGTGGATATAAATATAAGGACAAATAAGAAACAGCTTGCTGCCACCGTGGACAACATTTTGCGTGGGCTATCGTAGGCTATTGTATCTTGTATATATGGCATAATGTTTCGTGAATGGGAAGTGGTTTGAGGAACATTAAGGAAATCTTGACGAAGTGTTTGCAAGGTTCAGTAAAGCTAATCTGAAGTTGAGTCCAAAAAAGTGTGATATCATATGCGACTAGATGATATACCCACGGCGCCGCGTTTTACACAACTGATTCAGATCAGACCCGGAAATAGTTAAGGCAGTACAACGTCGAAAGAAAACAGCAGCTACGCAGCTTTTTGGGGTGGTACGCTTACTATAGAAGATTCGTTTCCGTTTCATTGGCCAAACTGAGTGAAGAATGGTGTGATGAAGGCTGTCAAAATGTTTTCCAACAACTGAGGCATTTATTGACGATATCACCGTTCTTAAGTTATCCTCTGACGGAAAGCAAATTCATCTTGGATACGGACGCATGCAATGTTGCCATCAGAGATGTGTTTTCCCAGGTACAAGACGGACAAGAGAAGGTCATTGGTTACTTTAGTAAAGTACCCCAAAACCGGAACGGAATTATTGTGTTACAGAAAAGGAATTATTGACTGTAATGAAATCCGTGGAACACTTTATAACTACCTATACAGGAGAAAACTTCCTTTGAGGACCGGTCACGCTAACCTGAAGTGACTATTACTGTTTAGAAACTCCAAAAGGCAAGTCGCCAGATAGATAGAAAGAGTGTTGAATATGACTTCGACACAAAACATCATACTAGTGCAAATGATCGTAATTCGGATGCGCTTTCGAGACGACCTTTGCCCAATTGACTAATAGTGAAATCTAATACGCACACAGTAACCTTCTCTAACGCATAACTACGTTATTAAAAAATGTATCTTTTATGTTTTTACAAAAGTGGGCAAATTCCAATTTGTAATTGTAGGTATGCATAATAAGTTAGTAGTACAAACACAGGCTAACTAGCGCCCCTTTTCCACCAGAATTTCATTTCTACACACATTCTGGACCAAATAGTTTTCTTTGACTAGCCATTTCATCTTTCGCGCTAAATCTATCTTGTTTGGTATCGATCAATATTAGATTTTTCTCTGCTACCTGAATTTCTAAGAATTTTTTCAAATCGAACGACCCCTCACTAATTTACAGATCAACCTTTTACAAACCATACGCGGTTTATTTTTAATCTATTTCTAATCAGTATTGCTCTGTCTTTTGAGATAAACCCATCGTGTAACCTATCTAATTAGCATAGAATTTTCCTAGGGATTCGAAATCAATTATCACGTCTTTTAAAATTAGCTCCAACAAAGACCTGCATAGTGCTTAATAGTTAAAAACCTAACAACAAAACACCTCTGCATTTTTATTTAGATTTAACTCAATAATAGAGTATAACTCAAAAAATATTTATTAATATCTAGGATTGTTAAAATTTTCAATTAGTGCATCCACATTCAAATAATTAAACTAAAAGGTGAAATATATATTAATTCTGCACGGTGGGCTAGAAAGTGATTTGATAATCTATTTTAAATGTAGTTCAAAATAAGATAAATTTTCTAAATTAATTTAGTGAAATGTATGATCCTCAGCCTTGCAGTGTTTTGTTAATGACTTCTTACTATTAATTTAATAAAAGTACCTTTCACAATTCTAGTTAATATACGGGAATACACGTTCTATAATTTGATTTAAATTGGGTGAGTGTAATGACAAATTATACTTATACTTTCTCTATGTACATAAATACGGGAAAATGATACTGAAAGTTCATTTCAAGTTTATTTTTGTAAAAACGTAAAGTCGTTCGAAGTGTAATTAATAGTGTTACAGAATTTTCCGCCTTTGAAAATTTCGTGTAAGGACTATCGACAAAGGAGAATAAGTCTTAGTTTGAATTTTAACCTGCAAACGTATAAGAAATTAATATTTACGTGTGTAATTCAAAAAATTGTTAATCATTAATATTTTCTATAATGAACACCTTAAGTATCGCATGCAGTGTGTGTGTGAAAGCGTTTTTACTGGATGTCACGCCATAAATAAACACAACGAGAAGCACATCGAGATGGTTTTTTTCCAGAAGGAACTAAAAATTACAGGCAGTGAGTGGGAACAAATTAAGGATTTGGAAACGCAGTCGACCGCAGCGCATAAAGAATGTATAAACGCTCCAATTCAGTGAGAGCGAACCAAGTGGCTATCTGAAAAATCATACGCCATAACAAAATCTTCATCCAAAATCATAATTGTAGGTCTGAACCCGTTCGATGATTATAAAATAACTTTCAGATTTGTTGACATCATTTCGCAGACCGTACTTGATGTATCCCTCAATGTATTTAGGAAGTTTATACCAAATCTTCCATATATTATACGCGCTATAGAAGTTGACGTGCGAAATCAGATATGCAAATTCGACAACTTGCGTTTTTATTTACATAAGAATTGTTGAAGATGGTGACATTTGATGAGAATTATATGTTATTTACCAAAGGAACTTTAGAACACTTTTTAGGGTTATCTCAGATCGTTCTCAACCACGCTAATACTTTTGGAGAACTAACAGAAAACGGTACTCCTAATATAGATCTGTTTCTGTTAGATGTAGCAATGGAAAGATATAATAAAAATGATGTCTTACAGAATTTCGCACGTGATTATAATTAAAAGCAAATACAGTAAAAGTGATATTGGGGTCATATTACACGAATTTATAAGAACGTATCCAAGATTGTTTGAAAACAGTATTTGTAAATATTAATTTCTTCTACGTTTGCAGGTTAAAATTCAAACTAAGACTTATTCTTCTTTGTCGATAGTCCTCACACGAAATTTTCAAAGGCGGAAAATTCTGTAACACTATTAATTACACTTGGAATGACTTTACGTTTTTACAAAAATAAACTTAAAATGAACTTTTGGTATCATTTTCCCGTATTCATGTACATAGAGAAAGTATGAGTATAATTTGTCATTACATTCACCCAATTTAAATCATATTATAGAATGCGTATTCCCGTATATTAACTAGAATTGCGAAAGGTACTTTTATTAAATTAATAGTCAGACATCATTAACAAAACAATGTAAGGCTGAGGAACATACATTTCACTAAATAAATTTAGAAAATACGTCTTACTTTGAACTACATTTAGAATAGATTAACGAACCACTTTCTAGCCCACCGTGCAGAATTAATACATATTTCACCTTTTGGTTTAATTATTTGAATGTGGATGCACTAATTGAAAATTTTAACAATCCTAGATATTAATAAATATTTTTCAGTTAAATCTAAATAAAAATGCAAAGATGTTTTGAATATTAAAACACTATGCAAGTCTTTTTTGGAGCTAATTTTAAAAGACGTGATAATTGATTTCGATTCCCCAGGAAAATTCTATGCTAATTAGATTGGTTCCACGCTGGGTTTATCTCAAAAGACAGAGCAATACTGATTAGAAATAGATTAAAGATGAACCGCGTATGGTTTGTAAAAGGTTGATCTGTAAATCAGTAAGGAGTCGTTCGATTTGAAAAAAATTCCTAGAAATTCAAGTAGCTGAGAAAAATCTAATATTGATTGATACCAAACAAAATAGATTTATCGCGAAAGATGAAATGGCTAGTCGAAGAAAACTGTTTGGTCAGAATGTGTGTGGAAATGAGGTTGCTGGTGGTAAAGAGGCGCTGGTGAACCTATATTTGTACTACTTAAGTTCCATGTAAAGTTTTATAACTTTTTAATTTCTCTGCAAATATTGTATATGGACTTCTCTTCACTGCAACTATTTGAAAAACATCTAGAAAGAGCATATTTCCACTTTTATGCTTTAGTAAGGCGAATGTGCGCAGAATATTTGGATATAGGTTTAACTTCGTTTACCTACCACTGTAATTTATCCGTGCATTAGAGGCAATTTCAGTAATCACATTAACTAGACGTTGTGTTATAATTACATATGCATGGTACCGCACTTTAATTAGAAACTAAAGTTCATTGCTTGTACAGGTTCTAAATCTACGTTGTTTGATAGGAAATTTGATAAGTCATTCTGCTATAACTCTTTCACAAAAACACTGTGGTATTTAGAAATCACAGGTTAGTTATAAATAAAAAGGTGTTTCTGTGCCTTAGTTCTTCGAGTACGACTATTAATTCAAAAGTTCTGAGCGTGATTCCCGATGCGGACTGCTTGAAAAATGTTAGGCAAACATTTCTTAGAAAAATAGAGTTTCGTTCTGTTAACGAGTTGAATCAAGGTCCTGTGTGTCATTATATCTTATCAAGCACGTAAAAGATCTCTACCTTGCTTGGGTTGTCAAGGATTTGACTCAATTTTAAAATAATTAAATGTTTCTTAAAAAATTTTGTGCACAATTAAACCATGCAGTGCACTGTCTTAAATATAAGGCAGATCTCAATTTTACCATTAAATTTCTTACTTGTGTGGATGTTTTCTGACGATATCTAAACTTTTTTAATCTGCTGGTATCTTGAAATTAAAAGTTCAACCCGTGGACGTAGTTGTGGTTGTAAAATAAAAAATGATGATAGTTCGTTCTGTCCATTTCGAATGGACCTGCACCTTGCCGAAGTTCTAAATTACTAAACCAGGTGAAATGGTTTGCGTGTTCTAATGAGCTAAAGAGCCAAACTACAGGTCCAACCAAAGTAGTAGGGTCGTCAGTGAGGAACCAGACTAAGACAGGTCCCCGAAAGAGGGCAGCGGTTCTTTCGGTACTTAGATTGGCAGAGACCATAGAGGTCGGTATGGCAGTCTAAGATACACTACCGCGATGTGGAACGCAATGGGAAACCACCACATTATCTCCCAAGTACACAGCGTACCTAAATTATAACAAACATAATGGCATTCTCTGGGGTAAAAGATTCTGGAGTTAAAATAGTCTCCCATTCGGATCTCCGGGAGGAGACTACTTCGGAGGCTGCGATCGGAAAGTTAGTTCAGAATAGGAAACAATGATGATACGCGTCTAACCAGTTCCAGGACTGAAGACCTAATGATGATGAGTTCGTTCTGTGCTGGAAAAATATAAAAAAGATGACTTATAGTAAGTTACATCTTTAAAGAAGGGTTTATTTGGTTTAGGAGGTAGGCTAAAATCAGCGCAAAAATTATAATTTCGAAGAAAAATACGTTTTTAATTTATTTCAAATATTTCAAATATTTTTATAGTAAATATCGAGTCTTGGAATTAAAGTTTGTTTGAACTTGGGGCTACACTGAGAAAAGTGATTTGGTTGATACAACCAATTCTGTTGTTTTGAAGAGTAAAGCATTTGATCAAGTATTTTTTAGTCGTTCTAAACGAAACTATATTCACTGAACCGCTTGTAGATGGTTAAACTAACATCAAAAATTAGTTGACTTAAATTTGTTTGTTTGAATGCATAATAACAGTTGGTTAATAAAAGAATGCAAAAGTGAATTTCATTGAACAACAGTCGTATTTAATACAAACTAATATTGTCAACAAATTTCATATTTTAGTCCAATACTACATTAATGTTGAAAAAATCCATTTTAGTTAAATGAATGCTGAAAAAAGTGTCAAATGAACACGTTTTGTAACAAATTTAACATTGAAACAAACGTACTTTAGCTTGTTGATTTAAATAAACTACGATTGCCAAATCAAACGTCGGGTTATTTGTTGGAACTCCAATCGTTTTCAGTAAGTGTCCGATACTGCGTATTGGTTGTACTGCGCGCGCACATTATATCTTTAATATACTGCTACCCTTCGACTGCGACACGTCAACATGGCGTCAAGCGTTACTTCGCATTGTTTATTGTGTTAGTTTCCATAAAAGTATTTCAACTAACTGTAAAAATACATGGAAGATAAATTTAGTATGCTGTACTATGTTTAAGCAAAATCTCTTCGTCTAAAAACACGTAAGTACCTACTTATAAATTGGTCTCATTGCCCATAACTAAATGCCGTTGTTTTTAGCATTCAACTATATAAACGAACGAATAACTTCAAAGATCAATGGCAACCTCAAGGAATAAACAAACTTTCAATAATCAGTGTCAGTTTTATAAAATTGAAGTGGAAGCTATACTGAATATTATCCAGGATGAACTAGGGTTAATGTAACATTCAAGGTGAGATTGGATTCAATATACAACTTGATAATGTGACTGAATGAAGTTATTTTAAATCAATATTTTTTTAAAATCTGTTAGGGATGAACAAACTTATTTGTTGATCGTAACCTTCAGAGTGTTAACTTAATAGGAAAATTTGTCCGGACGCTATAAAAATCTATCTCACTTCATTATATAGATTGAAAGATGATACTATCTTTATCCATCAATCTGTAAAGTGTACTGAGAGGGCGCAAAACGCAATCATAAGTTTTACAGATTTCTAGATAATTTCCGGTACTCAACTGTCAGGTTGACAGCTATCGGTGTTTAGAAAGTTAAACCAGCTTATAAACAAAATGGTTCCTACTGTTTATTAGGTTTTTGTGTTTATATTTAATGTTTAGGTTTTGTTTATGTTTATGTTATTGTTTCGTTTATGTATGTTATTCTTTAGTGTAGTTTGTTGTATTGAACTAAATAACAGCGCCTTAATATTTTCGCTAAAAAAGTGCGTTTAAATTTAATTGCAAGTTGTTATATTTTTGACCATTAAGAATTTTATATGAACTAACAAGGTATTATCATTATAGTTGAATTGGTAAGTATATATTATCATTGATTTTACATCACTATTAAAAAGTTTGTAACCCTTTACTAAATTTGGAATTTTTGGTGAACGGTTAGATACCTAAACCATGTAATGTTATTCATTCTAACTATTGCTTGTTTTTAAATATAAATTTGTCAAATATGCTATAATTTTTAAAATATGTATATGTCTTTACAGATTAATTTTCAATAATGGTTTTCTGTTTAATGTGTGGAAATGCTGACAGAGAATCGAGCGTATGCATAATTTCCCTCAAAATCTTGAAAAGTGAGTGTTTTTGTATTTAAATCGCTATATATAAGTAGTTGAATTTTTTTGTAGATCGAAATTGTGGCTGGAAGCAGTAGGCATACACTATAATGGGAACTCATTACACACCTCTTTTATTTGTAGCCAACACTTCATAAATCCTTTATTATATATGCAATAACAAAATCTGTCTGTCGTATTGGTATCCCTTGGTTCTGTACTCGACTCAATCGTTCACACCAACATGTAAAAAAAATTCCACAGCGCTAGCATGTAAATTAAAAAAATTCCAGAATTTGTGATTTAAACATTGATTCATTTCTGTGTAGAAACTGTGCTCTTTTATTAGTTATCTATGACGCTAAAGCTAAAATACATCAAGAAACGTAAGTGAGTGACCAAGCATGTAATCTATATTATAAAGTGTAGAATTATATTATATCATTCGCTATGTTTTGCAAATTATGTCTTTTAAAAAATAGTTTTGTATTAAAATATACAATGAAGACCACGTAGAATTATTTTTTATTAAGTTTGTTCAACGCTAAGAGTTTATCATTTGTAGTGTTAAAATTGACTGAGTAAAGTTGAAAACAACAAATTGTTGAAACGATATATGCAACTCGAGAACAAATCACCATATGTAAAATTTTAATAATTAATATAAAAAGGAAATTAAAATTTTACATTGCATGGTGATTTGATGTTGAGTTGTATTTGAAGTTTCAAATAACTTACAGTATTTGAAATTCCCGCCAAATTTCCCGCCTAATAATTTGAATTAAAGCGTTTCCCGCCATTTCCTCCCTCCGACATTTGTGACGCCCTCTCAATACACTTTGAAACTGTGTAAGATAGATGAAAGTATATAAAAATTGCTATCCCTGTCTCTCTTGCAGCGGATAAAAAATTAGCATTAAGTTGACTCTCTGAAGGTTACTCTATGTTTAAACTAATTATATTTCTAAACAATGTACAACGCAACGAAATGATTGATTTGACAGCTAAATGTTTCAATTCAACACAATAAATGTTTGATTAAACCAAAAATGTTATTACTTGAACTCTTATTAGCCGTTTAGCTTAATAATTATTATCTGCTCAACATATGGGTTAGTTAAACCAATGACACTTTTTGGTTAGTTGAAAAATTTGAATAGTTTGTTTTAATGCTACAAACCCTTTCAAGTATTTGCTTCAATGATTTTTATATGTAAGTGGGATATTCAACGTGTTGATTTAACATAACAGTTTATTTGATATAAGTATTAAATAATTTAAATCAAACCTACAACTAATTGAAGTAACGATACCTAACATTCAAGTTACATTAATAGCGATTTGAGTAAATGCCATAATTATTGTGGTGCAAATTTAGGTTTGTTTGCTTCAAAATCGGTTTTCCAACATTTTATTATGTTCTATTTAATGCATACAGATCATTGTTTATATACAAACAAAAATTCTAATTGAATCAACTAATTTTCAGTTGATGCAACAAAATCCTTTTCTCAGTGTACTACAGTGTGTGACTGCTTATAAAAGTTTTTAATTTTTGGGCGGATTTAGGCTAAAACTTATCCTAGTAGCGGACGTTAGGACTGCAACTAAAATAAAATAAAAATCTCAAGCTCTAATGGATAAAAATTAACTTAAAAATAGTTTTAAGTTGAAAACTCTTAAACAGGTAAAAATTGCGCTATAAATGAAATCCAATAGCAATATTTTGTTAGATAAGTAAAAGGTTTCTCCTTGCTATAATCAATAAAAAGCTTTAACCTATAATTATTTGGGCATAAAGACTTTCCGAGATTAAAAAATTCCTTTAAAACAAAATTGTGGCGTTCTACTGTTGAGAAATGATATGCCACGTGCACGAAGCGACAAGGGATTTTTCCACTTTAGACGTAAAAGGTTGATCTCGGATGTAAAAACAAAAAAAGGAAATTTTTTTTTGGATAATTGAGTAATAGTAAATCCTGGATGAATACTCGGAAAGGAAGGAAACACGACCCACTTTAGTGCTTGTATTTTCATACCAATCTTCTTATGTTTAGCCATGATCATAAAAGTTTCTAGAAATTCTAATTAATTGAATTTACATTTACTGGATTGAGCTATTCAGAAATTCGTATGAGAATTGTTTGGAGAAATGTTTATTCTAGATAAATGAACTTTATGTAATCATGGCAATTTATTTCGTTTTATCAGAAAATTAATCCCCTGGCAATTTTGTTCTGACATTAATATCGATAACTCTACCGGTGCACGCAATAATTTACGCACCGCGTTACATATTTTATTGTTAATACATTGTAGGTTAATTACTTAACGGTGTAAATTATTCCCAAGCTCTGTCCATTCCATGAATTTTGTTTTTGGTTAAAATAAGTAATTTTTTAAAATTAATCATTCGACAATCAATTACCCTTTCCTTGGTTGCATGATTAATGACTATCGTACCTTTGTACTACAGTATAGAGCTATTGCTACTGCTATTGCAATTGTGTACATACAGTTGGATTTTCATAATCTGAAGTGGTGTGAAAGTTAAATGTAGATTGAAGTATTTTAATATGTAGCCTAAGTGCGACTTCGGCAAAATTATCGAAACATTTGATTGGTTTGATTAATCAGAACAGGTAAAATAAAATTGGAAGAATTTTAAGCAAGCATAAAATCTATAGTAGCTTCACCATAATTTTTTAACGTTTTTTATACTTCAAAGCCATTTTATTAATTATTAGTTGGCGGCAGTTTCCCCTCATATGTAGTGTATAAGTCATGATATTTACGCGGTGGACCAATGACTGTCTTGCTTTCTTTCTTCTTTTGGTCGGTAAGATTGTGCACTACAAACGCTCGATATTCATATTTTTGGCCTTTGCTATTCAGCTCCACCTGTTCGGATTTAGGAAGGGGGTACAGTGTCATCCATCAGTGAGATTCTCAACGCTGAGAAGCTTGATAAATACATTGAGATACAACTTGGGGTCCCTTGCCTGTGATTGTGGCCTTAGGCTATCCAAGTCGGTTGAAGATTTTTATCTTCATAATGGTGACTAGATTTGTGGAATCGGTTGTGGCCACATGAATGTCTCCGTCGGTTGAAAAAGTTTATGCTAACCAGTTGGTGATCACGTCCACGGCAGGATTAACATGACCGGGCTAATTTCGTAGAGTTGTGTGGGTGACCGTTGTTGCGAGTTGCACCCTGTTTTGGACAGTCATTCTATCACCTAATATCAAGAGATCAGTACAGAATTTTTAAGGGTTGTTTTTAGATAAGCTTTCAGGTGTTGTTTGAATTGTTTTTAAGCGTGGTTATTTACAGATTGAGTTTTGTACATAAATACGTGTTTAATGTTTAAAAAAAGTTTACGGAATATTATAATTTAAATTTGATTTTGTGCTTTACTATTCCATAAACTTTTTCATATTCATTACTTACTTGTATTGTATAATGCTCATCGATATTAGTAGTTAATTCTATACTGTTCTATCATTTTATTGATTTATTTTAGGTATTCATTACACATCTTGCCATTTTATGAGTACACGCTTGCTTGTTTTAAAAACTATGTATTCATATCTGAATTTCATGCTCGATTATTATTACCAAAACTGATCCGCCACTGATTTTTTTCCAATTCAACACGATAAAGTTTGATTAATAGTTGTTTTCGGATATTTGTTCTATTTCAATGCAGTCCTCTAAGAGTAATGAAGCATGAGCTTTTATAATTGCAGTCCTTCAGTAATAGATGTGTTAGGGCCTTCAATAACGTAATCGAATTATTCTAGTAATAAATATTCTTACGAGAGTGCAGATCAGGATTAGTCAGAAGGAACTCATGGTATGTCAATTTTATTAAATTAATTTGGTGTTCATCGGCGTATTGTTGGATTTGAACAAAGTGAGATTCCTTCCTTTGAACCATATATCCTGCATCCTATAGATATTGTAGGAAAATTGACATTTTAGATGATTCTTTGTGTTTGTAATTCTACATTTGATTAATGACTGATGTAAGTTCGAAGGACCAGAACAGTATTATCATTTATTGAACACAGTTTTGAACTAGTGATTAAACAATATTGATCGTTCAATAATAAATGCTAGCGGTAAACTTACACACAATTTGTAAATTTTATTACCACTCGGATTGTGAATGACATAATAATAATTTTTATTGATTAATCTCTGAATAGATGAAATAAGCCCACTTAAACGGTTTTGTAAATAAATTAAACATTGATTTTGAGTACATGCGCTTGCATTTAACTTACAAATAAACATATATACAAAGTATGTAATATCAAAATGAAAATACAAGCACAATATTTCTAACATCCTCCGCCCTTTGTTAGAAGAGATGTGAAACGAGTAACTTCTAACATGATAAATAAAAAATGTTTATGAGATATAACTAATTACTAAAAACTCATGAACAGCATTGACAGAAAGTATAACAGCATGTTAACATATAACAAATTGTATATAAATATACAAACTAACTAAACTATTGAGCGATACAAAGGTTTAAATTAGCACTGACGCGTTTAAGAGCGCAAGCAAGTTTGGAAAATACTAATACTAATATTGATACTATTGGTACTCATACATATATACTCTTCATTGTGAGTTATCATCTTCTTGAATAGGAAGAGGACAGACTTTGGAGATGGCTCGCTGAGTAATACCTGTCTGAATGCGGATGGATACTACACGAACGATACCGTCAATACCATAATGTAATTGGACAATGCGGCCCAATTTCCACTTATTTGGTAGAAGATTGTCATCCTTAAGAAGCATAAGTGTGTTGAGCTTAACGTTTTGACATGAAGTTTTCCATTTAAATCTTCGTTGAAGCTCGGAAATATATTCTTTTGTCCAACGACGCCAAAAATTTTGAGTGATTTGTTGAAGTCTTTGATATAATGCTAGTTTATTTTCTTCAATGTGTATCACACTTGGATCTGGTACTGTAGTAATTGATTTTGCGATTAAAAAATGTGAAGGTGTGAGAGGAGATAGATCATTTGGATTAGAGGCTAATGGGTAAAAGGGTCTTGAATTTAAAATCCCTTTAACTTGCACTAAAATACTATAAAATTCTTCATACGTGAAAGTAGAGTCACCGATGACTTGTATTAAATGAAACTTAGTGGCTTTGATACCAGATTCTCAAATGCCACCCATATTAGGAGAGAACGGAAGAATAAATGACCAATTGAAATTGTGATTAGCTTTACCAATTTAACCCAACACCTAGCAAGTTCATCTCCCTCGTTTATATGCTAAAATACTCAGTCTTTGTTTTCATATCCACCCCTGGCTGCTTTAACGTCCATTTCCATTCGTAGAAAATACTGATTTTATTCTGAGCTTGTTTACAACGTTTTTTGAAATAAATCGTTACCTAGAACGTGCCTATCGTAATCGTCGAGTTTTGTTTATCGAAAACACTCTCATAGTCAGAAATTGTCTCTTTCTACCAACCTCATGTTTTTAAATGCTATCTTATGCTAAATTATCCCTTATATTATTTACATACGCTACACGATACTAAATTAATATTTCTACTTCACTAAAATTATGCCCTTAAAGTTATTGGTCTTACGCTAATGTAACATGAACAAGCTTTTTAACTATTATACGCTGACTCTACTAAAAATGAAGCAGCATTGTTACACTGTACACTAATGAATTGACCTTTATGATAAATACTTAACATTAATTGTTTCTGCACTCTAATATATTATGAAAATTCCTTGCAAATAACGGCAAAGCTAAAATTGAAGTAAAATTAGCTCTAAGTTCCTACTCTAAACTAATTAATCGTTACACTAGTTTTTTAAGACACACATTTAACCTTTAATACATGATATTTACACACGGCAGCCTTCCCTAAATTGTATTATGACCTATCTAACTAATTCTAACCTACAAATTACATAGAAATGTGTATGATGAAATATATGGAAATGATAGCATTAAAGGTGTAACTTATTATTTCATCTTATTAACTGTAATACAATAGTATTTATCAACTTACCTTGTGTAAATAACTACCTAAAATATTTATATATATATATATATATATATACATATATATTGCTATGATAAGAGGGTTATTTAGGGGTATATTAAGTCATAATAGTTGCGCAATACATGTAAATAGTACTAGGAGTTAGAAAATTACATTTATTTAGCATGAAATACGTAATTTGCAATATTATGCAAAGAGCAAACATTTAACACCCTGTATAAGGATCGAGTTGACTTTAATCAAAACCGAGAAGCATATCACTCAACAATAAACACGCATTCAGCAAAAGAAATAACTCTACACGCAATCAAACTTGTCCTAAACCAAAAGTATTTATAACTTGTAAATCAATAAGCGTTAAATGCAGTAAAAAGCTAGAAAATCATGAATACGCTTCGGAAACGCACAAATGTAAACAGAAATATGTTAATTTACGTCACTTTGGCTAGGTGATTTTCTACATGGAATTAATACAAATCCCAAAGTATTATCTTGACAAACAAAGCCATAAGTGAAATTACGTGCCAAGGCAAATTAGAAATTCCTGTAACAACATCAAAACAGTCGGTATAAAATAAATACAAACTCAAAATCTACTGGGACCTACGTGATCAAGGAATTGTTTAGACAAGGTATTATCAGAGAAATGCCCGTAAAAACCCAAAAATATCAAAAACAACCGAAGGTTGGTCGTAAACTTTGAACAACAGCTCAGATAAACTAATGAATTTTTGGATGGATCGTAGACTATATAACGCGCAAGTTTAATAAGCAGACAGTCTTAGTTTGAACTAAATACAAGCCACATCACTCATACTCAAGAATTTACGCGTCGAGTAAATATTCAAATTAAACAATAAAAATTTTGTGAAAAGTGGTGATACAAAATATTTTAAATAAATTATAGTGAAAATATATGACACAAGTTTAACCGTTTGCAGAAAAACGGCTCTAAGGGACAGTACAAAATCTAAATCAGGCCACAAAAACTCTAAGTCTAAGTACGAAATCTAAGTCAGGCTACAAAAATTCTAAGTCAGATTACAAAAATTCTAAGTAACACGTAGCAGAAAGACGCACAGGGAAAACTACAGGTCAGATATATCTAGCATAAGGCATTATTTTGTATTTATTATTTTGAACATTGATCATATATTATACTTGAATATTTTATTAAAGAGTCATCAAAAATTTATCTTATACGTAAAAAATTTAGTAAAAGGGGAAAAAATCTTGAACGTTCATAAAAATTTCCAGTAGAGTACAAAGTCATTTTGCTGGCTTTAAAATAAGGAAAAGGGGCTTTAATTTTTGGAGATAAACAATTTAAATTTTATTGTTATTTGATTCAGGGGCTCATTTTTGACAAACAGATTAAGCTGTGAAGTGTATATGATTTTTCTTTCTCATTATACAAATATTAATCGACTTCGTTTTATCATTCAAAGCAGCAAAGGTTTTACAATAAAAAAGGTGAATTATTTGATTATCGTAACGTTGTGCACTCTGTGTGAATTAAACTGGGCTAGCCGAGGCACATTTAAATTTTAGAGTATTAAATTACACAGAGCGGTGGTGATCAGAAGGAGACTGAGAATATAATTACAACGAGGTACAGGGTTATCATATCAATATATATATATATATATATATATATATATATATATATATATATATTGCCGTGGATCTCGGGTAAAATCCTCACCAACAAAAATATATTCGAAAAATTTGTTAAATTTTCAAATTCGAAAATAGAAAAATTTCAAAAAATTTAAATAAGTCAAAAAAAATATTTCTTACCCGTTTTCCTCTCCTCCTCGGTTGAATTGCCAATATCCTGCACCTGCTTACGGCTAGTTCATTTGGACCTCCTTTTGGGTATCTAGATTCACTCGCATATTCTCAATCGTACACACACACTCGCAATAAAACCACAAAATACAACCAACATACAATCTTTTATTTATTACTATTTACAAATGAAATTCAATATTGTCCATATTTCATTGATCACGTTACACTTCAGTAAATCTTATTTTGTAAAGTCCTGTATTTAATTTTAAAATCATCAAACACATAAAATGTACCCGGAGTAAATGGGCCTTGAATAATACCTTCTCTAAAATTCCTTCTTTATCATTTATTTATTTATTATTTTAATCTAAGTAAACTATGGGGTATGGTGAGCTCATGATAACCCAGCTAATTATGCATAATGTATGCCCTTCTACTTTGCATTAAAAAAACAAAGCCATGTACTTTTCACAAAAATTTCACGTTCTGATGGAACGTTAAAAAGCTTATAGACACCTTCAAATTTCTAGTTAAATACAATAATAAAGTTATTTACACGTATTATGTTCAATACGTAAATAATCCACACTACTTTGAAAAACACTCTCATACGTCACCCAATATTCACAGTTTATAAGAATCACAATGTCAAATCGTTACCTGGAAATTTCTAGACGATCTCCTCTCTGTAGATGATGCCATGTATTTCTTCTATCTGATCTGCAGGCCGTTTCTCGCTGTTACTAGACGAACTCCATTTAAGTTGAACTGCTAACGCTACCTTCACCGTGTAACCAAGTTCCAAATTCTATTTAAACATACGTCTTTCTCAATTAGTTGCTTCAAACCACGTTACTTAATGTCCCGACACGAGTTGGTTAAAAATTATAGGTGATACCACAATTAAAAAATGTAATCTCGGAACACTAACCGCGTACTAATTAAGAGGCTACCACCCTGCAATACAATTTAAATGATTTTATAATACTTACAACTCGTGTTAGCTTCCATACGTAGTCTAAAGCTTTCGAAATATTAAGGGACTTCACCACGTTTTCCAAAAACATTTATACACTTAGGCTGCCACCTCTTGGCCGCCTTTTCATCCGAAATCCCCATCTACAACAAAACATTCTTAAAATTTTGCTCACCCGATTTTTAAGTTCGCGAATGTCGTTATGCTATTTTCTGAAAATTAATATACTCTATGCTTGTATTTGTCTCGCGTTCAGCTAACTATATCGACCAATCGTATATTCACTGACGTCCTACAAGTCCCTCCTATACTATCGTTGTCTCTTGCTTATGCGTTTTCTACGTCTCATTCTAACCTGGTTTGAGTGGTAGAAAATCGATATTCCAGACCATATGTTATTTAAACCCACGTGGACTTCTTACGTGATTTAAATCACCCCTCGTTCGTATTTACTACGAACGCATGAGACGGTTTATCCAATATTCTCTGTAACCGTTTGCTATCTATAAAAATTAAATAGAACTTGACATTTAGAAAATACGCAGGTGTTTAATTAACTGACGTTTTACCACAACACTTCCACGAGTTGAAGTTCGGCGTATTTCTACCCCACCCATATATTTGTTTGTTAACAACGCTTTTCACTTTGGTATTATTGGGTTTTTACCCGCTTTTATGCATATTTTACGTCAATAATCGTTCAATTACATTCAATTAAATTAATAAATTAATGGCATTAGCTTCTACCATTTATTTCTTTGCAAACCTACTTAAATTTCATTCATTATTTGTAAAATTTCGTTAATACCTGATACTTAAAAATGAACTAACTGGAATAAATTTCGCCCGTAAATTCTGGTTGTTCCTTTATACAGGGTGTTTTGAAATTGCTTCGTTTATATTTATTTTTGATCTTTTAAAACCACTATAATATATATATATATATATATATATATATATATATCCAAAAAAAATCCTATAGCATCAGGTCCTAATGAGTGCATATAACACAGTACATTGCACATACATGCGCACACCCGTTCTTCTAAACACACACTAGCACCCTCAGACATACCGACACATATACGTTCGGTTACACACATGCATAGTCAATACTTTGGTATTAATACATACACCTGCAGACCTGTTATCTTCATTAGCATATACCTTCCATAATCACATACAATGAAAAATATTAATAATATAAATGTATTTCAACCTTATTTTAGCATACATGTCCTGTAAAGACGTTTAATTTTATATATGTATTTGCCAGTCAGTGTTCGGTTCAGAAATTTTAAAATGTTTTATTATGCACATGTCAGATAATTTTAATCTCAAATATTGTAAGTATACATTTGTTTTAAGATATTTGTTTGTACAACATTCAGATGGTATAAAAAGATACTTTTATTAGAGACATATAACCCACAAATGCTGCATAATTATTAAACTTGTAGGTCGTATAGTCTAGATATATATATATATATATATATATATATATATATATATATTAAAGTGTCAGTAAGAAAAAGGGTATAAAGGTTATTTTGTTGAAAGTAGTGTATGCCAAATAAAGCCAAATATCAGATCCCGTAACTGAAAATTTTATGTTTGCCGTACTTGACAAATGTTAAAGTATTTGGAGTATAATAGTCAAAGTATAAGTGCCAAGACGTAAAACAAATGACTTGATGACGTGAGAAAGCACAGTATTCAAGGATTTACACTGAGTTGTATATTAATAAGCCATAGAATGTACATTTGCTAATCGAAAAACCGGATGCGTCTGTAGAAATTCCACTATTCACCACACAGATCCAGGTTTATATGTGAAACATTTCGGCACTTATTTTAGTAGAATCAACCTTTGGACAAACCTGTAATATCAAAATTATAAGTGAAAAGTATTGTAAAATATGATTGAAGGGTGATGCAGTATTAGGAACCAATGAGTGAACATTTAGATATAAAATAGGAAAGGGTAAAAGAACGATTATAAGGTATTAGTGACACGATCTTTTTGGGACGATTTTATTGGATGGAAAATGTATAAAATGTATTAAAGAGTAGGCATATTTTAATTATAATAATCACCTAGGATAAAGTAAATAAAGGGTCGATTTTATAAATATTTTGGTAGTAAGACGTGTTTTGTAAACTGCGCTAAAGTTTGAATATTATAAAGTAAAAATAAATGAATTTGAGAAGTTTAAGAGTTTGATTTATATAAAGAAGAGTACCGACAAGCGAGAGTAATAAAAATAATTAATAGTAACGACGAGTGAAAAGTGATAAGAGTGTAATAGATTGAGATTGAAACAGGCGGAATAGATAGTTGGATATTGGAACGAGTTGATTAAAGGCAGAAAGGTATTGGATAGAATTTATAAGATTGAAGGCGATATTACTGGAATTGATTTGGATATGGTATTATGGATAGAATGGTATTGAATGGTAATTAGAAGGAAGCATTGATTTGGAACGAGCGGATTAAGAAAAAAGAAAGCATTGGAGTAGCAGGAGGATTAGTACGAGTAACGAAGACACAACATTAGGAAAATTAGCGCAGGGGAAGTAAAATTGAAATTAGTCAAAATTCTAAATTTGGTCATATTTATTTTAGATTTGGGGGACATCAAAATTATATAAAGAAACCTGGAATCTGGACAGCAGATTATTCGTAGTGATAGTGCCACGCATTGTAAAGACGCATACGGCGAGTAAGATTTTAAGCCAGTTTTCATAGAGGCCGACAGCGACGTTTTAAATCAGGTGAGTACTGTGTGTTTTGAACGTCAAAGTCAAAAATTGGTAATATTAATTTATTTGGCACAAGGCTACGTGGTAGGTGTACATTCTTTTGAGTTTGCTAGCTTTATAAAGAATGTACACCTACCTAATAATTTTGTTATAATAAGTCTTGATGCAGTCTTTTCACTAACATTTCCAAATCTCTAGTATTAAAAAATATCAAAAAATTATGGCCTAGAATTACCAATACTTGTAATATTTTAAAATCCGTTTTTATTGAAATGATAGAGTTGATTTTTGATACTATTATTTCAGCTACAATAATGAATTCTTTCTACAGACATTCGGCTGTCCAATGGGCTCGAATTTAAGTCCCATACTGGCGGATATTGTCATGGATAGTTTATTAGACGAAGTCATTCCTAAACTAAACTTTAAAATGCCATTTATAAAAAAATTTGCAGATGACATCATAACTTCAGTACCCATAAACGAAATTGACGAAACTGTTCGAATTTTTAATAGCTATGACGATAATATTAAATTTACGGTAGAAGTGGAAAAAGATAGATCGGTACCATTTCTAGACACTTTATTGATTCGAAACAATGACAACACTGTAACCTTAGACTGGTATCAGAAGCCTACTAGTTCGGGTAGATACCTGAATTACCTTTCATACCATCCTTACAAGATAAAAGTAAATTTTATTTTGGGCTTAAAAAGCAGAATAAAAAGAATATGTCATCCAACATTATTTCAAAAGAATTTAGACAAATTATTTATTATCCTAAAAAACAACTACTACCCGCCAAAATTAATAAAGAATCTTTTATATAACCACGAAGCTCCTTTAAACAATTATCTTTCTAATGTACCCTCAAACAACTATGTTGATCACGTTGTAGATCTCCAGAAATACGGAACATTTCCATATATTGAAAATTTAACCCCAAAATTAGAAAATGTAATAAAAAAGTACAACATAAAAATTGCAAAGAAGAACGTTTGGACTTTAAATGCCCTTTTTTCAAAATTAAAAGATAAAACACCACCATTACAACAAAGAAATGTCATTTATAAAATTACTTGTTTAGACTGCAATTTAAAATACATTGGTCAAAGCTCTCAATATTTAAAGCAACGCATCACACAACACAAAAGCGACATGCGGATTAAACCCAATGCCTGTGCATTGACCACACACGCAAATAACAGCAAACATAAAATAGACTGGGATAACCCTAAAATACAGTATTGCCCGAAATAAACAGTACTGAAATTGTAATTGTTTTGTATATTTAAAAAATACATATTATTGACACTTTATTATATGTTCTAAATGTGCACCTCCTCGTTCGAGACAGACTTCATAACGATGTTCTAAGTTTCTGGTCATGTTATTGAATAAGGGTTGTCTCAGGGCTGCGAAGAAGACTCTAACGGCATCCTTTAATTCATCGATGGTTTGTGGTGCCCGTTTGAAAACGGCATTTTTAGCCATGCCCCAAATGTATGCGTCTGGAGGTGTGAGGTCTGGAGAATGTGAAGGATAAGGGAAGTCAGTAAATCGTGATATGAATTTGCTTGGAAAATGTTCTTGAAGAAATTGACGAATTGCGGCAGCAGTATGGCAAGTTGCCCCGTCCTGCTGAAAAATTGGTTTCGAAATGCCAAGTTACGTGCACGACAGAATTGACGTAGATCAGGGATAAATCGTGTTAAAATTTGTCTGTACCTCTGTTGATTAAGTGTGACTTGCCTACCATTCTCTTCGATAAAGTACGGACCAATGATTCCGTGTCCGGAAACAGCACACCAGACACTCACTTTTCACTATGTAAAGGAACCTCTTGAACCTCATCGGGTCTGGCAAAGCCCAGAAATCGATTTGTGCGACGATTCACATAGCCTGACAAGTGAAAATGTGCTTCGTCTGAAAACCAAACATTTTTCAAAAATTCAGGATTTTCATACTGTAACGCGAGAATTCTGGCGCAATATTCCACTCTACTGCGATAATCCCGAGGATGTAGTTGTTGATGTACCTGAATCACATACGAAAATGTACCCAGCTCTTTCAGGATTCTTTGAAAGGAAGTTCTTTTAAATCAAGTTGTAACGCTGTCCTTGCCTGGCTGACTTTCGGATTTTCTAAGATTTGCTCAAAAACACGTTCATGGTTATTGTTGTTGTTAACTGTCCTGGGACGCCCCGAGTTTCCTTTTCGTTGGCACAATACACTACCTATATTTCTAAACTTTTCAATAACCTTCAAAATTACAGCATTACTTGGAGAACGTTTATTAAACCTTTGTGTGAATTGATCAGACACGTATAGCAAACTTGCACCATTACGTCGGCCGATTCCGTATGAACGAAAATAATGCTCTACCAGAAACACTTTCTCCTCTGTACTTAACACCATTTTTAACAATTAGGCCCTACTAATTACTTGTTTGAGGTTTACTTGACAGGTCTATACTAGCTAACTTGAGTGTGACAGCGCACGCATAAAAACACCGCCAACTTAGTTTCAGTACTGTTTATTTCGGGCAATACTGTACTACAAATAGAAGGTAAGCGATCAAAAAGGGAATTTTTGGAAATGTGCCACATATTTAAAAACACGGATACCATGAATAAAAGGACAGATATAGATTAACTAAGCTGTATATACACGTATCTACTTAATTTCAAACCTAGAACAAACTTAATTAGACCAATAGCATAACACAGGAACACGTACGTGCGCGCACACGCATACACACACACACACACATACGTTCACACATACCCACACACATCCATGCGCATTCAACACACCCACACTCTATCAAGACAGGTTTAGAATACAATTGTCAAAATTATAAAAGAATTATCGTTGAAGGTTATTTACAGTATACATGTTCACAAGGCAAATAGTTTATAGTTTACAGTTTTAAATGTTTTATTGTTCAATTTTAAAATTCAATGTATACTTTAAGTTTTATATAGTTCAATGATATTGATGTGCATTCAACCTCAATTTAGTAAGTACTAATTGTATATTGCTTGATGCCCATAATGACGTTTTTGTAGTTTCTTTGATAAAGGTTTGAAATAAACCGAAAGCTAAGAATATAATAAAAAGTACGCTTAAATAACCAGCTGACCTACAACCTGCTAATATCATTCAATATATTCAAATCAGCAAGGTCGTTATACTACATATATATATATATATATATATATATATATATATATATATATATATAACAGTAGAAGAACAATACAAAGGAGTAGAACTATTGTTGTAATAAAAGTTGTATTCGCTTTTACGCCTGGTGACCCTATAAACCACTAATTCTGGTAAGTCATCTATCAAACTAATTAGCTCTACGGTGCTGATAGCACCGATTTGTATATAAGCAATACCCACAGGGCACTTTTGCGCCGTATGGATTTCTAGAATTTCACTAAATTCCAAGGACTATGAATATGTGAGAAATGTTTGTACACTGAAAGTAACAGTGATATTCTGTGAAATCCTAAACGCAATTATAGTGATAAGCATTTTCTGGATTGTTCGTAACGTTGTTGTATAATCATCGTTAATACGCTAAGAAAATACAAAGGACTATCGTTTTATTTATTCACCGTTAGCTAACTTTAGAAAAAGAAATGTTTAAAGCGGTTGTTAAGAAAACTCCCGCAAGTGCTTTTTGCTGCATGTAGAGCACTTTTAAACGTTTATTAAGGTACTATTACTTATTCATACACAGCCAGTAATACTGCAAGAAAGTTACCATGTTCAAAACTGAAAGATTCATTGTCAGATAGCTAAATTGATATTGTTATTAAGGACAGAATACTAAATGAACCCTATTAAAACTTTTTGTATTCTGTCGGTTGTTTCAAACTACACTTAGGCTATTATTTGATACTCTGATGACACCTACCAAATTATAGTATGAGTTTATACAAAAGCTTTTCTCAATATACTCAACCACGCCTTGTGCCCTTTTCATGTCATTTCATAATATGGGATTAAACTTTGATGATGTTTTAATATCTTCATAACAATTTAAAAATGATTTTCATCGTATGTATTAAGTTCATAAAGTTTATTAAACATAGATTAGTGTGGTAATGACAATAATGCGACCTTTAAATGCCAAACATGCATTAACTGAATCATGAGCCATAATAGGTACTTTTCATTGAAACCTATAAAAATAGTGAATTAAATTGCTTGTGTTCTAACTAGTAACAAAAATTATAGTCTGTTGGGTTACCACAAATTATAAGTAGAACCGAGCAGATTATAACTTAATGTTTTGAGTTCACGTAATTGAAAACGTATAGAATACGCTGTTTTCAGTTTTTATGAAGAATTTCAAATACAGTTACTATATTGAACTGATAATCTGTGGAACTGGCAGGTATGTATTTACAAAATCAAATTCTATTCTATACTTTCTTATTACCTATAAGCTATATACATTGTTCCAGTTATTCAAGCACGTATCTAGGATTTAAAATTAGATGAAAGAAGTTAAGCTTTTTCCAAAATTTTGCACAAAAACAAGAAGGTCAAAATCTTATGGTCTTAGAACATATTAACCAGATTTTCTGAAACTTTTCACCGTTATTCAATTTCCTTCGGTAATATCTTTTTTGAAGAACTTATTCCTTTTGAATTTTTACAAAATTAAAATAAAAAATCAGCTGCCGCCCCTATTTTTACCAAAGTTTTTCTCTTTCATCAGCGATTGGAGCCCAAAATCCGGGATTTTGGGTATTCAAAAAATCAGTTGCTTTGAATTCTGCAATTTGTATTAGATTAGCAACCGTTATTAGCTTATGGAAATATCTTTCTCCCACGACTACCCAGTAATTCATTTCTTATGCATTTAAGAATGGGTTAATAGCAGCGCTCATTATTCTGTATGTGTATATGAATTTATAGTCCAGCACCTCTGACCAATCGGTACAAACCTTCATTCTATAATCTGCAAGATATAATTTTGGTAACATGCAAAGTAGGCTGTTACACTTTGAGAAATAAATTTTTGCTCATCAGTGTTTGCGATATTAGTTAAAACGTTTAGAATATATCTGATCACGTAGATTTGTGTAGTCGTGGAAAAATTATAGTATTCTACTTGTGAGTTATGGCCATTACTCATTCGGAATACGCTGCTCGCCCTGACTGGCTCGCGGCGCCAATCTTCCGAATGAGCAATGGCTATAATAACTCGCTCGTGAATTATATACATTAATTCCTTTAAAGCAATTTCACCAGAAGATACCAAAAGGATGTTAACGGAAAATTTTGAGTAAAGAGTGATCCGCCGTAAAATAGAGATAAAAATAATGACCAACACGAATTAGAAAAATTCCGAGAGAAGTTATGGTTAGCTGGGTCCAAGTCCGTGAAAACACGAGCGCAGTGGTTAGAAAAGTAAACCTAATGTTAATGTGGCGCCACATAACCAGAAAGAATGTTAAAGGAACTTTCGATGTAACATAAGTTTTCAATTAAAAATACTCCACTAGGAAACAAGAGAAATAAGTCGAGATACCAAAATCATTCACTAGTCTAGATCAGGACACGTTTTTTTTAAAGGCCTAGGTAGCATTAACCTGCAAGTATTTTTTGCGCCAAAAACATATGGCAAACACGTAGAGGCCTGCACTTCGTTATACTGAAGTATCACAAAGATAAATATATTCCTTACCTGAACACTTGACCCAGATGTAAAGTCCGAAGATATAGGTCATCTTGTCAATTCCTAAAGTACTTTTCAATAGCCGATTCAAAAGATGAACGAAAAATATGAAGCGTTTGTTTTACTAATTTAATACATGTACCTAAAAATAATTTTGGCATTAGAACCATAAAAGAAAGAATGTGAAAAATTTAGTGTTATTATTCAAACAATATACATAAAACTAATTTACTACTTTACCGTATATTTTTAAAAGAAAAAAATTAATAAATAATTTAACATTTCTGCGGAAATAAACATGGTGTGTGTGCAAGATGCACACCTTGCTTGTAGAACATCAAGGCAGAATTGTAATCCTACGTAGGGTAGTTGATGTCATAATATTCTTTAACTTTGTTAAATATTAAAATTTATTAGCGTATAGTGAACATTGAGTAGGAATAAATTTGAACAATAGGTACTAGTTTAATAACGGGCTGATTAAAAAAGTTACGGCAAGCAATTTTTACAAAATTATTGGTTCGAAATCATTTCTTAAATAATTAGTTGAATAAAGCGCGTGGTAAGAAAAGTGTTTCTGAACTTAAATAACAGTTAATAAAACATACCTCTTAGGGGCCCATGATAATAAATTGTTTTAAAGTTTTAAACATGAAATACCATATTAATATTAATGTTCTATCATGAAAATTAATAAACTAACTCTTTCATCATTTGTTAAATAGGTTATGCTTATAGATCAGATATGTATACCCCTATATATATATATATATATATATATATATATATATATATATATATCTGGTTATTCAAGCGTACTCTTTATTATATTCTAAGCTTTCGGTATATTTCAAACCTTTATCAAAGAAACTACAAAGACGTCATTATGGGCATCAAGCAATATACAATAGGTACTTACTAAATTGAGGTTGAATGCACATCAATATCATTGAACTATATAAAACTTAAAGTATACATCGAATTTTAAAATTGAACAATAAAACATTTAAAACTGTGAACTATAAACTATTTGCCTTGTGTACATGTAAACTGTAAATAACCTTAAACGATAATTCCTTTATAATTTTGACAATACCTGATCAGCTTGTTATCAGGTCGTTTGTATTTTTAACCTGTCTTGATAGAGTGTGGGTGTGTTCAATGCGCAATGGATGTGTGTGTATATGTGTGTGTGTGTGTGTGTGTGTGGAGAGAGAGAGAGAGAGAGAGAGTCCGCTCCCACGTACGTGTTCCTGTGTTATACTAGTGGTCTAATTAAGTTAGTTTTAGGTTTGAAATTAAGTAGATACGTGTATATACAGCTTAGTTGATCTGTATCTGTCCTTGTATTCATGGTATCCGTGTTTTTAAATATGTGACACATTTCCAAAAATTCTCTTTTTGATCGCTTACCTTCCATTTGTATTATTTAAGGGTTATCCCAGTTTATCTTATGTTTGCTGTTATTTGCGTGCAAGGTCAATGCACAAGCATTGGGTTTACTCCGCATGTCGCTTTTGTGTTGTCTGATACGTTGCTTTAAATATTGAGAGCTTTGACCAATGTATTTTAAATTGCAGTTTAAACAAGTATTTTTATAAATGATATTTCTTTGTTGTAATGGTGGTGTTTAATTTTTAATTTTGAAAAAAGGGCATTTAAAGTCCAAACGTTCTTTTTTGCAATTTTTATGTTGTATTTTTTTATTACATTTTCTAATTTTGGGGTTAAATTTTCAATATATGGAATTGTTCCGAATTTATGGATATCTACAACGTGATCAACATAGTTGTTTGGGGGTACATTCGAAAGATAATTGTTCAAAGGAGCTTCGTGGTTATATAAAAGATTCTTTATTAATTTTGGCAGAAGGTTGTTGTTTTTTTTTTTGATAATAAATAATTTGTCTAAATTCTTTTGAAATAATGTTGGATGACATATTCTTTTTATTCTGCTTTTTAAGCCCAAAATAAAATTTACTTTTATCTTGTAAGGATGGTATGAAAGGTAATTCAGGTATCTACCCGAGTTAGTAGGCTTCTGATACCAGTCTAAGGTTATAGTGTTGTTATTGTTTCAAATTAATAGAGTGTCTAGAAATGGTACCGATATATCCTTTTCCACTTCTACCGTAAATTTAATATTAGCGTCATAACTATTAAAAATTCGAACAGTTTCGTCAATTTCGTTTATGGGTACTGATGTTATAATGTCATCTGCAAATTTTTTTTTTATAAATGGCATTTTATAGTTTAGTTTAGGGATGACTTCGTCTAATAAACTATCCATGACCATATCCGCCAGTATGGGACTTAAATTCCAGCCCATTGGACAGCCGAATGTCTGTAGAAAGAATTCTTTATGGTAGCTGAAATAACTAGTATCAAAAAACAACTCTATCATTTCAATAAAAATGGATTTTGGTATATTACAAGTATTGGTAACTCTAGGCCATAATTTTTTGATATTTTTTAGAACTAGAGATTTGAAAATGTTAGTGAAAAGGGAGACCGCATCAAGACTTATTATTACAAAATCTTTAGGTAGGTGAACATCCTTTATGAAGCTAGCAAACTCAAAACAAACACACACACACACACACACACACACACACACATACTCACACATCCATTGCGCATTGAACACACCCACACTCTATCAAGACAGGTTAAAAATACAAATGACCTGATAACAAGCTGGTCAGGTATTGTCAAAATTATAAAGGAATTATCGTTTAAGGTTATTTACAGTTTACATGTACACAAGGCAAATAGTTTATAGTTCACAGTTTTAAATGTTTTATTGTTCAATTTTAAAATTCGATGTATACTTTAAGTTTTATATAGTTCAATGATATTGATGTGCATTCAACCTCAATTTAGTAAGTACCTATTGTATATTGCTTGATGCCCATAATGACGTTCTTGTAGTTTCTTTAATAAAGGTTTGAAATAAACCGAAAGCTTAGACTATAATAAAGAGTACGCTTGAATAACCAGCTGACCTACAACCTGCTAATATCATTCAATATATTCAAATATTCAAATCAGCAAGGTCATTATACTACATAACATATATATATATATATATATATATATATATATATATATATAAATATTTTAGATAGTTAATTACACAAGGTAAGTTGATAAATACTATAGTATTGCAGTGAATCAGATGAAATAATAACTTAGACTCTTATGCAAAGCCCAAATGATCATTTCAAATCGAGCTAGTTATTGAAAGATGGAAAATATAAGGCCTTGGACAGGACTTAAACCTGTATCCTGGTTTTGCCGGAACCATGCGTTTACCAATTACGCCACCGAGACTGATGACACAATTGGGAAATTTACAAATTTAAATCGTGTACACGACGATACATCAAGTCCTGTCCAAGACCTTATATTTTCCATCTTTTAATTACTAGCTCGATTTGAAATGATCATTTGGGCTTTGCATAAGAGTCTAAGTTATTATTTCATCTGATTCACTATATATATCGGGTGTCCCAACGCATACGAAACGCTCGATTACTGCTTAATGGTAACGTTTAGCGAAAGAACTTTCAAATAAATCTTATGTATACTCAAAATGGCTACAACCTAAAATAATTAGTATTGTACAGGGTGCTCAATAAAAAAGGTATTTACCAAAGTTATGTTTTTTTAAATGGAACACCCAGTATTTTATTACAAATTCCGATTGCTCGTATCAAACTGGGGTAACTTTTATCAGGATTACCTATACCTAAATTTTATAGTTGTTGAGATATTTAACTTTTTTCAAAATCGTATGATTCATTAAAAATTTTTGTAACGCCATGATTTAGATAATGCTGAACATTTAACTTCTGTAGGGAAATAGTATAAACTTGTAGTTAATCGAAACATAACACTAGTTATCAAAATAATATACAGGGTGCCCATTGCATCGTTTTCCGTTTATCGAACAATTAACGCAAGTAAGTCGCTTATTTCAAATGGAACACCCTGTATATTTTCAAGTAGTAAAACGCAGAATTAAATTCTCCATTAAATAATATGAGGTTACCCTGTATTCATATTCAACCGTTTCCGAGTTATTACCGAATAACTAAAAATGTTGGTACATAATTCTAAAGTTGGGTAATTTACTTTGATCACAGGCGGCGCGTCACCTACCAAATAATATTAACTATTTGACTTCGTTGCAACAGCAACCATGCTTAACTTTTGTTTTTGTTGTTTATCAGTTTTGTATCTGTATTGTTGTAAGGTGAACATTTGTAAAATGAAAACCTATGGTCTTAACGAAAGGATTGATATGATATTGGTAGTTGGCAAAGCTGAAGCAAATTGTCTATTAGCTTCAAAAATTTACGCTCAGAAATTTCCTAATCAAATGCATCTTAATAGAGCTGTGTTTGAAAGATTATTGCAACGCTTTAGAAGTACTGGTAATGTTGAATATGAAATAACTCAACAAGGAAAGCATGTTACTAATAGTGAAGGAAATCAATTATTGGTATTGGAATTTGTAGTAGAAAATCCTATTGCTAGTTTGCGTAAAACCATTCAAACAATCGGATTGAGTAAAACTAGTATTTCAAAAATACTCAAAGTCAACAAATTTCACCCATATAAAATTCAGCTTCACTAAGAGCTTAAAGATGGGGATTTTCAAAGTAGAATTGATTTTGGATTATGGGTAACGGCTCAAATCGGAGAAGATAATAATTTTTTGAATTTTGTTTTGTTTAGGGACTGCAATGTTGCTTCATGGTTTTATTGAGTTTTTTCACATTCAATATTACCTACTTGTAAAGTGTTGCAATAATTTTTCAAACGCAGCTCTATTAGGATGCATTTGATTAGGAAATTTCTGAGCGTACATTTTTGAAGCTAATAGACAATTTGCTTCAGCTTCGCCAACTAGCAATACCATATCAATCCTTTCGTTAAGACCATAGGTTTTCATTTTACAAATGTTCACCTCGTAACAACACAGATACAAAACTGATAAACAACAAAACAAAAGTTAAACATGGTTGCTGTTGCAACGAAGTCAAATAGTTTGGTAGGCGTCGCGCCGCCTGTGATCAAAGTAAATTACCCAACTTTAGAATTATGTACCAACATTTTTAGTTATTCGGTAATAACTCGGAAACGGTTGAATATTAATATAATATAGGGTAACCTAATATTGTTTAATGGAGAATTTAATTCTGCGTTTTACTACTTGAAAATATACAAGGTGTTCCATTTGAAATAAGCGACTTACTTGCGTTAATTGTTCGATAAACGGAAAACGATGCAATGGGCACCCTGTATATTATTTTGATAACTAGTGTTATGTTTTGATTAACTACAAGTTTATACTATTCCCTAGAAGTTAAAGGTTCAGCATCATCTAAATCATGGTGTTACAAAATTTTAATGAATCATGCGATTTTGAAAAAAGTTGAATATCTCAACAACTATAAAATTTAGGTATAGGTAATCCTGATAAAAGTTACCCTAGTTTGATACGAGCAATCGGAATTCGTAATAAAATACAGGGTGTTCTATTTAAAAAAACATAACTTTGGTAAATAACTTTTTTATTGAGCACCCTGTACAATACTAATTAATAGTTTAATAGTAAATATTGCAGCTCATATAATGAATTTTGAATGATATATAATTTACTATACGCAACAATTACGTAATTATCAGCATAGTTCCTTGTGTATACAATGTAACTATATTAGATTGAAGTCAGTGTCAAATATTTATTCCGGCAATGATCTAGAAATTTTTATATTTCTGTGGGTTGAGGTTAAATCAGTACTAAAATAGGCACAGTAATTATTCCAAAAATAGTGTAAGACCCCGCATCTTTTTTATTAATAATTAGTTTTTAAACACTTCAGCAAAGTGCACCGTAGCCGAAGTTTTGTTGGGATTAAGCTGGCGCTCAGTTTCGATAAATTTAGAATATATAACTTTCTAAAGTGTTCCTAAAATTATAAGAAAAGATTTTTCCTTGAGAAAAGTTCTTACTCAGTGCACAGTAGTAAATTCAATTGATGCTTTATATGCTTACAATGCTGTTTAGCTGCATACCTAAGTTGCAGAAATTAAGAAATTATTGACGTGATTTATATCTGCATACGTCATTTCTATATATATATATATATATATATATATATATATATATATATATATATGTAAAATTAAGATTCGATTTTGGGTTTTACTTCGTCCAAATGTCATAAATTATTCAAAATATGCCAAAGTCATTTATTAATAACTGACGTTTCGGAAAGTATGTTTCCTTACACTTAGTTATTTATTAAACTATTGGTTTTTATGAAATTTTGTGATGAAGGATTGACAGATTGAGAGCTCTTTCTTGATTCGGTGGGTGGTGGTGCATGGCCGTTCTTAGTTGGTGGAGCGATTTGTCTGGTTAATTCCGATAACGAACGAGACTCTGGCCTGCTAACTAGGCGTATTTCCGACATCCCGAAGGCCTCGCCGGTTTGGTGCGTTAGCTCGTAACAAGCCGTGCGTAGTTTTTACTGTCGGCGTACAAGCAAATCTTCTTAGAGGGACAGGCGGCTTCTAGCCGCACGAGATAGAGCAATAACAGGTCTGTGGGCCTAGTGCCAAGAGAAAGATATATAGAATAAAGCGATTGCAAAAGCATTCAGCATCAAACACAGTCTGAGCGGTGTAAGTCGTGGGACGCTTCTGCTCAGGTTGACGGGGCACTTGGCACCTACCCGCCTCCACGAGGTCTAGGCCGGGCAACGACCGAGGGACTGCCATAAGTTTTACTTAAGGTGAGTTTAAAAACCCTCGGCGGCGAAAGGGTAAGGTAAGGGAGAGGGCCTCCGGCCCGTATCCCGGAAAGACTTTTATTGTGAATAGCAAAAAGTGATAGGACACGTAGTGCAATAGTTTAAGTGAAATTTAAGACACAGTGAATAGTTTAGTGTATACAAATAAACAATGTCAGATTTTGAAGACGAAACAGTCTTCTCAAAAGAAGTACTCTGACCCCTAGGTCTCCACCTACGGGTACTCAGAACTACTTTTTCCCCCAAACAAGCATGGACTTAGAAAGCAGTGTACAAGACCCAATAGTTCCTAAAGTAAGTCAAAGTAGAAAGAAAAAGAGAGAAAACGACAGCCCTGAAAACACAAAACAAGACGAAGACGAAAAAGAAATGGATATCATAGAATCCATTCAAGAACAATATCTGAGCCTAACTCACTATATTTTCAAGTATAAAACGCAGAATTAAATTCTCCATTAAATAATATGAGGTTACCCTGTATTCATATTCAACCGTTTCCGAGTTATTACCGAATAACTAAAATGTTGGTACATAATTCTAAAGTTGGGTAATTTACTTTGATCACAGGCGGCGCGTCACCTACCAAATAATATTAACTATTTGACTTCGTTGCAACAGCAACCATGCTTAACTTTGGTTTTTGTTGTTTATCAGTTTTGTATCTGTATTGTTGTAAGGTGAACATTTGTAAAATGAAAACCTATGGTCTTAACGAAAGGATTGATATGATATTGGTAGTTGGCAAAGCTGAAGCAAATTGTCTATTAGCTTCAAAAATTTACGCTCAGAAATTTCCTAATCAAATGCATCTTAATAGAGCTGTGTTTGAAAGATTATTGCAACGCTTTAGAAGTACTGGTAATGTTGAATATGAAATAACTCAACAAGGAAAGCATGTTACTAATAGTGAAGGAAATCAATTATTGGTATTGGAATTTGTAGTAGAAAATCCTATTGCTAGTTTGCGTAAAACCATTCAAACAATCGGATTGAGTAAAACTAGTATTTCAAAAATACTCAAAGTCAACAAATTTCACCCATATAAAATTCAGCTTCACTAAGAGCTTAAAGATGGGGATTTTCAAAGTAGAATTGATTTTGGATTATGGGTAACGGCTCAAATCGGAGAAGATAATAATTTTTTGAATTTTGTTTTGTTTAGGGACTGCAATGTTGCTTCATGGTTTTATTGAGTTTTTTCACATTCAATATTACCTACTTGTAAAGTGTTGCAATAATTTTTCAAACGCAGCTCTATTAGGATGCATTTGATTAGAAATTTCTGAGCGTACATTTTGAAGCTAATAGACAATTTGCTTCAGCTTCGCCAACTAGCAATACCATATCAATCCTTTCGTTAAGACCATAGGTTTTCATTTTACAAATGTTCACCTCGTAACAACACAGATACAAAACTGATAAACAACAAAACAAAAGTTAAACATGGTTGCTGTTGCAACGAAGTCAAATAGTTTGGTAGGCGTCGCGCCGCCTGTGATCAAAGTAAATTACCCAACTTTAGAATTATGTACCAACATTTTTAGTTATTCGGTAATAACTCGGAAACGGTTGAATATTAATATAATATAGGGTAACCTAATATTGTTTAATGGAGAATTTAATTCTGCGTTTTACTACTTGAAAATATACAAGGTGTTCCATTTGAAATAAGCGACTTACTTGCGTTAATTGTTCGATAAACGGAAAACGATGCAATGGGCACCCTGTATATTATTTTGATAACTAGTGTTATGTTTTGATTAACTACAAGTTTATACTATTCCCCTAGAGAAGTTAAAGGTTCAGCATCATCTAAATCATGGTGTTACAAAAATTTTTAATGAATCATGCGATTTTGAAAAAAGTTGAATATCTCAACAACTATAAAATTTAGGTATAGGTAATCCTGATAAAAGTTACCCTAGTTTGATACGAGCAATCGGAATTCGTAATAAAATACAGGGTGTTCTATTTAAAAAAACATAACTTTGGTAAATAACTTTTTTATTGAGCACCCTGTACAATACTAATTAATAGTTTAATAATAAATATTGCAGCTCATATAATGAATTTTGAATGATATATAATTTACTATACGCAACAATTACGTAATTATCAGCATAGTTCCTTGTGTATACAATGTAACTATATTAGATTGAAGTCAGTGTCAAATATTTATTCCGGCAATGATCTAGAAATTTTTATATTTCTGTGGGTTGAGGTTAAATCAGTACTAAAATAGGCACAGTAATTATTCCAAAAATAGTGTAAGACCCCGCATCTTTTTATTAATAATTAGTTTTAAACACTTCAGCAAAGTGCACCGTAGCCGAAGTTTTGTTGGGATTAAGCTGGCGCTCAGTTTCGATAAATTTAGAATATATAACTTTCTAAAGTGTTCCTAAAAATTATAAGAAAAAGATTTTTCCTTGAGAAAAGTTCTTACTCAGTGCACAGTAGTAAATTCAATTGATGCTTTATATGCTTACAATGCTGTTTAGCTGCATACCTAAGTTGCAGAAATTAAGAAATTATTGACGTGATTTATATCTGCATACGTCATTTCTATATATATATATATATATATATATATATATATATATATATATATATATGTAAAATTAAGATTCGATTTTGGGTTTTACTTCGTCCAAATGTCATAAATTATTCAAAATATGCCAAAGTCATTTATTAATAACTGACGTTTCGGAAAGTATGTTTCCTTACACTTAGTTATTTATTAAACTATTGGTTTTTATGAAATTTTGTGATGAAGGATTGACAGATTGAGAGCTCTTTCTTGATTCGGTGGGTGGTGGTGCATGGCCGTTCTTAGTTGGTGGAGCGATTTGTCTGGTTAATTCCGATAACGAACGAGACTCTGGCCTGCTAACTAGGCGTATTTCCGACATCCCGAAGGCCTCGCCGGTTTGGTGCGTTAGCTCGTAACAAGCCGTGCGTAGTTTTACTGTCGGCGTACAAGCAAATCTTCTTAGAGGGACAGGCGGCTTCTAGCCGCACGAGATAGAGCAATAACAGGTCTGTGATGCCCTTAGATGTTCTGGGCCGCACGCGCTACACTGAAGGAATCAGCGTGTCTTCCTGTCCGAGTGGACCGGGTAACCCGCTGAACCTCCTTCGTGCTAGGGATTGGGGCTTGCAATTGTTCCCCATGAACGAGGAATTCCCAGTAAGCGCGAGTCATAAGCTCGCGTTGATTACGTCCCTGCCCTTTGTACACACCGCCCGTCGCTACTACCGATTGAATGATTTAGTGAGGTCTTCGGACCGGCACGCGGAGACGTTTCGACGTCGTCGATGATGCTGGAAAGATGACCAAACTTGATTATTTAGAGGAAGTAAAAGTCGTAATAATAATAATAATAATAATAATTCTGGAAAAGTCTATGGGAAAATAAATCAAAATCAAAAATTATGCCAGATCTATTAGAAACAATTATTGAATCGGCTAAGAATATTAAATCAATGGAAAATACAATTATAACTATAATTGATATTACTAATGCAATACATAATACGGCAAACTGGAAAGCCCCTGGTTTAGACGGAACACAAAATTTTTGTTTACAGAAGTTTGTCTCTACACATAAATATTTAGCATTATGTTTTAACAATCTGTTAAAAAACTTCGAAAGTGTATCCAAGTTTTTGGTAACCGGTAGAACCTCATTCATTTATAAGAATGGCGACCCTGAGTCTCCCAGTAGCTATAGACCAATAATATGCCTATACACAACATATAAATTGCTAACCTCAATCATACGACTTTTACTTCCTCTAAATAATCAAGTTTGGTCATCTTTCCAGCATCATCGACGACGTCGAAACGTCTCCGCGTGCCGGTCCGAAGACCTCACTAAATCATTCAATCGGTAGTAGCGACGGGCGGTGTGTACAAAGGGCAGGGACGTAATCAACGCGAGCTTATGACTCGCGCTTACTGGGAATTCCTCGTTCATGGGGAACAATTGCAAGCCCCAATCCCTAGCACGAAGGAGGTTCAGCGGGTTACCCGGTCCACTCGGACAGGGAAGACACGCTGATTCCTTCAGTGTAGCGCGCGTGCGGCCCAGAACATCTTAGGGCATCACAGACCTGTTATTGCTCTATCTCGTGCGGCTAGAAGCCGCCTGTCCCTCTAAGAAGATTTGCTTGTACGCCGACAGTAAAAATTTCATAAAAACCAATAGTTTAATAAATAACTAAGTGTAAGGAAACATACTTTCCGAAACGTCAGTTATTAATAAATGACTTTGGCATATTTTGAATAATTTATGACATTTGGACGAAGTAAAACCCAAAATCGAATCTTAATTTAATATTAATAACGTCCAGAAACAAAGAATCTATTATTATATATATATATATATATATATATATATAACAATTAGTTAAAAGTGACGACCAGCAGTGTATAACAATTAATAATAACAGGTTATTTGGTCTTCTAGTAATAAAACTCTTATTTGTTTTTACCAAGCTATTTTAAATAAATCGAAAGCTCGGTAAAAAACAAATAAGAGTTTTATTACTAGAAGACCAAATAACCTGTTATTATTAATTGTTATATATATATATATATATATATATATATATATTATAGTGGTTTTTATATTGTTAAAAATAAAAATAAACGCAGCAATTTCAAAACACCCTGTATAAATTAACAAACAGAAATTACGTGCCAAGTTTATATTAATTAATTCAATTTTAAGTAACGGGTATTAATCAAATTGTACAAATAATAATTAATATTTAATAGCTTTGCTAAAAATCAAATGGTATAAGTCAATGTCATTCATTATTAATTTAATTGGAGTTAATTGAATAATTATTGATATTTAATAAGCATAAAAGCCTGTATTTATCCAAGGTGAAACGCGTTGGTAACAAACGGCTAAAAGGAGGGTTAAAACACCATGAAACGAAGCTCGAATAATTGTATTTAAAACGTTCATTAGGAGCGAACACCTGCAAACTTTTAAATGTCACGTTTTTATAATTTGTGTAGATAACAAGCCAAGATTCTACGTATATTGGAAACGGGTAAATGTTTTAGCACAAAATACAAAACGATTTATTTAAAAGTCACGTCGCTAGTCCACGTGTGTTTTAGATAGTAGATAGTCAAGAATATCGATTTGTACCACTCAGACCAGATTAGAAAGGGACGGATAAAACGCATAAGCATGAAACAACAACAGGATAGGAGGGATTTGTAAAGCGTCACTAGGTCTACGATTGGTTGAAATGTTTAGTCTAGTTTGAAACGAACAAGAGCTTAGTGTAGCGTATTATTCGGGAAATTTTATAACGAGGTATTAAAATTCGTGGAGTGAAAATAAGGTTGAGTGCAAATTTGCGAGAATATGTTGTTGTAGATAGGATTTCGGATGAAAGGCGGCCAGGAAGTGGCGGCCTAAGTGTATAAATGATTTTAGAGAACGTAGTAGTGCCCCTTAAGTTTTCGAGCGCTCAAAAGTACGTATCGCAGTATCACGAGTTGTAAGTATTACAAAATCAATTCAATTTATTACAAGGTGATATTCTCGTAATTAAATACGCGGTTAAGTGTGCCGAAATTACTTTTTAATAGAGATATCATCTATAATTATAATCAACTCGTGTCGCGCTTTAAATAACGTGGTGCGAAGCTTCAAATTAATGAAGAAATAATTTAAATGAAATTTGGAATTGGTTACACCAGGGAGGCCGCGTTTGCAGTTCAATTGAGATGGAGTTTTTCTAGTAACCGCTAGAAACGACCTGCAGAACGGACAGAAGAAATCGACGACATCATCCTCAAAGCAGAGATCTACTATAAACTTTCCAGGTAACGATTTGAATTGTGACTTTTTTGTAAACTGTGAATATTGGGAGAATGCTAGCGTGGAATTTCAAGGTAGTGTGTATTAATTACGTAGTGAACGTAATACGTGTAAAACTATTATGGTATATAACTGAAAAGTTGAAGGTTTCTATAAAGCTTTTAAACGTTCCATCAGAACATAAAATTTTTTGTAAAGAGTACATGGCTTTGTTTTGTTATTTGTTTTAAAAGTATGCAAATGCATAATTACAGAGTATTCTGAGCTCATCCTACCCCAGAGTTTATTTAGAGTAAAATGAATAAATATATTATAAAGAAGAAATTTAGCGAAGGTATTATTCAAGGCACATTTACTCCGTGTACAATTTCTGTGTTTAATGATTTAAAAATAAAATACTGGACATTATGAAATAAGGTTTTTCTGAAGTGTAACGTGATTAATGGAATATGGACATTATTGCATTTCATGTGTACATAGTTATAAATAAAAGCTTGTATGTTGATTGTATTTGAGGTTTTATTGCTAGAGTGTGTGTATGATTGAGAATATGCGAGTGAATTTAGATACCCAAGAGGAGATCCGAATGAGCTAGCCGGAAGCAGTTGAAGAAGGCCGTTCAACCGAGGAAAAAAAGGAAAACGGGTAAGGATAATTTTTTTTTATTAGGTGATTTTTGAAAATTGTTGTTTATTGTCGAATATGAAAATTTATAAAATTTTCGAATATAATTTTGTATCGCAATTGCTTACCCGAGATCCACGGCATAAATTTGACGCCCAATTCGAGAGGCTCGATTCGAAGTAAGGATACACAGTAATATATATAGATATAGATATAAGACAAGTTATTTGCAGTCCGCAATAAGAAATTGTAAAGAACAATATACGTCGATAAGCTCTTATTATTTTCATAAGAGTTTGTTTACGTATACATCTTATTTTATATTGTTGTACACAATTTCTTATTGCGGACTGTAAATAACTTATCTTTTATTATTATGAATTGCCATTGGGGCAAGAAACGGGTGTCGCCACGAAAAGGTTTGTTACGTTTACAAATAAATTTTGCTGTAACATTCCGCAAATCTCAAAGGCCAGACATACTTGTATAGCCATTTATAGAAACTACGATTAAGTTTCGATTCAATCTCTGTACTTCCTCGCTTAGTAGTGTTGGTGTTTTACCACCTGATGGCGGTATTATTTACTTTTGCTATAGCACAGAGATTCCTTCGAAATTATATCAGTATAATAGCTTCGATTACTTCATAGGGTTGGAAACTAATTCGCTCTGAAGATACCTAAGGAAGCTAAAACCGGCCTGTCAGTGGATGTTTCCTTCCCTTGTGAAGTAATAAAGCTATTGTTTTGTTAATGGCTATACCATTATTAGTCCGATACATAAAAAGCTCTTATTATATTCATAAGAGCTTGTTTACGAATACATTTAATTTTATATTATATATATATATATATTGTTATGATAACGCTGCACGCCGATGTAATTAACGTTCCGTTTCCTACTGCCCGCCACGGCTCTGTGTGTCTAAACAACCTAAATATTAAATACACCTCGACTAGATCAGTCTAAACCATACAGAGTACACAACGCTACGATAACAAAGAATGTACTCCCATTTTTATCTAATACTTTCCTACTTGAATGAGACAAACGAAATTCACCAAGATTTGTATAATGACAAAGAAAAAATATATACACTTTACAGCTTAATATGATTAATTATTCGTCAAAATAAACCCTTGAATCAAATAATAGTAATATCAATTTGTTTATCCCCAAATTATAGTTGCTTTTAGTTAGTTTAAAACCGGCAAAAAATGACGATGTACACTGTTGGAAACACCCTTAAACGTTTAATGACTTTTCCCTTTTACGTAGATTTTTAAGTATGAGAGAGATATTGGATGACCCTTCACATAAATATTTAGTTATAATAAAAAATATAGTAAATGTTCAATAAAAAAGAAAATAATTCCTTAAGCTATTTAAATACTGTTCTGACCTGTAGATTGCCTTACGTGTCTTTTTCTTTTCCTATTCTTGGATCTGCTACTGCGTGCTGTTGACCATTACTCCTGGATTGCTTTAAGTTGAGTTCACTTGTTGACTTTATAGTACCGCTTGGTCAAGCCCCATTTAATGCTTAGAAAAATCCTCCGTTTTGTGCTCCGATGCGTGGATAAAAACCAATATTTTTAATGCAATTTTAGATTGATTTAAATTTGCAAATTTAGATTTATGTACTAATCTAGAGTTTTCCCAGATTTTCCCAGAGTTTCCCAGAGGTCTAAATTAGAAAATATTAGAATTATGTTCAATTAATAAGTTTTCACTTACGCTATCCAGTTAATGGCAAAACTTCTCTCGTACAGTTTTCACTATTATTTTAATTTCAAAATTTTTCTATCACGACTTCCACGAAATATAATTATTTAATTATTCTACGTTCACTTTTACGTAAATTTTTAATTTGAACTGATGTGAAGCGTACGCAGGTTGAAGGAAGACTGCTTGTTTATCAATTTTGAGTGATATATAAAGCAGCGCCTCCATCTGACACCATTGGTTATCGGCGTCCTTCGGCCAAAGTTTAAAGCCTGCTATAAGAACTTGTCAATACTCTGGAGTTTCTCAAGTATGAATTTGATAATAACCCGACGAAACAATGCTGTCGGTTACGTAGTATTCAAGTTCTATATAGTGGTGTACTTTCACCCGTCCGTTTTGTGTTGTAGAAAATTTTAACTCAACTTCTCACGCATATAAACTTTTGGCTTTATTTTTCTGTTAAGATAATGTTTTGGGTTTAAATTTACTTCATGTTAAAAATCACGTAGGCGACATTTCTATAATGACGTAAATTGAAATGCGTTTATTTACATCCTGCGTTTCAGAAACGTATTTGTTTTGAAAGGTGCGTTTATTACGAGAAAGCTTTATCATTTCTTTGCACTATTGCGTGTTTAATTTTAACAGAATTCGTATCATGATTTTCTAGCTTTCGATGTTTTTAATGCGTATTTATTCAGAATTTATGAATGCTTTTCCGGTTTAAAATAAGTTTGATTGCGTTCAGAATTATTTATCTTACTGAATGTGGTTGTATTATTGAAGAATGAGCTTCCCTGCATTAATTAAAGTTTACTGTGATACTTTGTGTTAAATGTTTGGTTTTTGCATAATTTACGAATTACGTATTTTTCATGATAAAATTGTTTAGTTTTCTAGCTTTTAGTACTATTTACATGTGGTGTGCGACTCTTATGACTCTATATACCCTTAAATAACCATATTATCATAGCTATATATATATATATATATATATATATATATATTTATATACTGAAAACAGTACATCATAAATTTACTACAAAAATAATTGTGTGATTTTTAAGTTTTGAATAATTATTTAGGACCGCATGGCAATTATCGTGCATGCAGGGCAAAGCCACATTTAAATTTTCATCGTAATATAGGTGCAAGTTGTACTTTCTTACAAAAGGAACCTTTATTCTACATATTGTGCAATTAAATATTTTAATAACTTCAGAAATTCACTAATTGGACACTTAACACTGAAAACAATTTATGTATAGACCGAACCCGACCAAAACACGCTTGAGAATAGAGCACGTTGATGTTATTGCGGTACAGGTTACTATTGCTGAACCAGCTGAACAGGAAGTGTTGTAGCATTACATCAAGGAGTACTATTACAAAATATTGCACAGCATTCTGCGAAATCACAATGCACGCTGTAAAATTCATACCTAAAAATACATATTCATGTAAAATCACATACTTGCTATGTAATTATACAAAACTGTAAGGATACTTTACATGAATATGTGATTTGTTGCAATATTCGTTGTAAAATACAAAGTTTGTTCAAAAGCATGTAATAGTTACCACAAAAGTTATGTAAAAGTCTGTATTTTCACACGCATTTTTTTCAGTGTATATATTAACAGATGCTGAACTCAAATTAAGTGGTGATATTTATATCTGAATTTTATATTTATATAACGTCATTTTTACGCAAATACTCAGATCAAATTGACGTCTACTACAGACGTTTTTGCCTGTAACATACTTCATTTAATGTCATATTAAGGGCATGTGATAAAAATATATGACGTAAACACTGAGTAAAGAGCAACATCAAAATGACGCGACTTGTCTTTTAGATAACCTACCAATCATTGCATGTGATTACCTTACCCCTTTAGTTATAGATCCTAAAAATTTAACGTTTCACGGCTCAACGTATTTAAGGCTACATATATATTTCTTAAAACAAATTTTAATTTATATAATAACTGAGCGTTTTGTTTTCAGAACACACCCTGGGTCTGCGAAGACGATTGCTACACTACAGAAACACCGCTGGCGGACAGAAGGTTACTACAATTCTACTTCCTCGAATAGAAGAAAATGTGCACGCCGGTATATCGCTCATGTAAATCTTGCACATTGATTTTGACGTTTCAGACTTTATAGCATTGTAACTTTACATAAAAGCTTTTTTGCTGCTTTAATGAGAAGCTTAATACACATATACAGTAGTACTAACAGTGTGTCATTTATAATTACCACTGTACGTTAGAAGTTGATTGGTCGTATAAATCTGAAAGAAATCATTTTCACTCAGAAATATAGCCACCTGGTACAGTAATTATTCACTAGCTTAAATATTAAGCAACGTTTGCGCTGTGTGACATATCGCATTTTAATATCAACTCGAACTTAAAACTTAGAAGGTTTCTATTTAATTAATTCCTGAAACCATTTTCATGAAATCCTTACAACTAGAGCAAATCTACAAATTAATAACATAATGAATTCGAAACGAGTTCAGACGTGGCAGTTAAACATTCGGCAACATCGCTTATGTCAGATAACTTCTTAGGTAGTAAAGTGGGGTTTCAAAAAAAGGGCCCGATCTAGAAATCTTGCACCCTGTGTGTAACATTTGGTTCTCATCAATAAATAGTCCAAGTCATTTAAGGCTATTGGAGGGTTGTTTAGATCAAATTATGAGAAATTGAAATTAAACCTATCTGTTTTAGATCCTCATTAATTCGCACTTGTGCGTTGGACATGTCACAAGAACAAGAACAATAATTCAGATATGTGTCGTTAGCATATGCTTGGATGTTGCAGTTGTTAACAGATTTTGAAATGTCTGAACTATAAAGACTTGGACTTTCAAAGCCGCTAGTGTCGATGAATACTGCTGGTTACTCAATATTTTCTGAGATCCATTAGTAAAATGAGACACAATCAAAGATAGCAGACAAATGGGAGCTATAGTATTTAAATTTAACAGTTAGAAGTTTGTGATTTACTACACAAGCTAAAGAAGTATTTGTTCTACTTACAAAATCCAGATTGAGCATTAGTAATTAAATTTTTTATCAAGAAAACCATAGAGCTGTCGATATGAAACCCTTCCCAACAGCTGGGATAGTACTAATATTTCGCAAATCGGAATACGATTTCATCACCATCAGGTCTTCAGTCCTGGAACTGGTTAGACGCGTACCTTCATTGTTTTCTGTTCTGAGCTAACCTACACATTTCCTAACATTCCCGCAGCCTACATCATTTGCTATCTGCGTGCAATAGTCTGATCTAGGTGTACCTCTATCCCTCTTTTTTGTAAAATAACCCACACTAGTCTCCAAATGCCTTAGAACGTATCCTGTCCTATTTCTCCGATTTTCTTTTCTTTTCCACAGATATATCTTTTCCGTTACTATTTTAGAACCTCTTTGTTGTTAACTTTGTCTATCTCTGCAATTATCATTGTACATTTGAAGCACCACATCCCAAAAGGTTTCTACCTTCTTCCTGCCTGCTTCTCCTGATGTCCCTATTTCATAGCCGTGCAGGGCTGTGTTCCACCCATACGCTTTCAACAATTTTTTCCAGGTTTCTAAGTGTATTGTCTTTGAAAATAACAGCTGCTTTTTCTTGTTAGATATAGTTTGGGTCCCCTTTCTATTATTTTCTAAATATATACTCTATATCACCGATATTCAGTGGTATGTGAAGGGAGTTTAGCAACCTGCGGCTACAAAAATCTTCCAACACTTAGATATTTGAGGAATTAATAGCTTTTCAATATATCTTTCCCACAACCAACATTACTTGCCAATATTACAAAAGCAGTACCTGTAGATATTTATAGTAGTCATCAGGTTTAAGCACAATTATTTTTCGTCACTAGGTTTTCCGTCTTGAAACTGGTTAAACGCGTAGTGCTATTGATTTCTATTTTAAGATAGCCTACACATTTTCCTGAAATTCTTAGGGCCCAGATACAGCTCGGTTCCCCTTTTATTGTTTTCTAATAATATATACCCTATTTCACCGATATTTAGTGGTATGTGAAAGGGGTTAAGCAACCTGCGGCTATCAAGATTCCCAACACTTATACATTTGCCAAGCTAATAGTTTTACAATAAATCCTTTCGCACAACCATACGATTTACAGGTTGATCTTTTATGTGTAAGTTCGCCAATAGCCGCATCCCAAACGTCAGGATAAATATTAAGTGCAATACAGCTATTGATGATATGTAGAACATGTTCGGCAGCAGTATTTAAAAATCATTAAAAAATAGTCTCTGATGCATAAGCGTTCGATTTGCAGCTAAGTAGAAAGAATGTATACTGTAACAAAAACTCAATTTCTACTAACATTATACTTATTTTGATTTCAAACTAAATACACAAACATTTTCAATAACTCCTAGTTACAATGGAATTTGCCAAAAGCTCTCACAACGATTTATTTTCGAACTAATCACTAACAGTAAAAATATCATCTTCTTAAACTACAATACTATTTTCTTAATTGCTATCAAATCACTACAATTAATTTTCCAATCAATAACTATTAGTTTTTATTATCACTACAATAATTTACTTCAACATAGAGGAATCTATTTTGACAGTACATAGTAAGTTTCATCACATCTTTCAAAGCTGTAAACTAGAACATATCGCTGTAATCGGAACTGAACTGCAGAACCCCTATCGGCAATGTATACCTTATCCAATTGTTCTAGATTATTTAACAACATAGCAGTATTTGCTAACAACATCTCGAACTGTAATCTTATAAACGCAAAGTGTTGTATCTGTCAATCAACGTTCAAAATTAAGATTAGCATTTCAGCATTAATTCTAATTAAAAACTTGCGATCAACAACTTTAACCGGAATGGAGTCCAAGTATTGCATTTCAAGAATTTATCCAGGGCTTGATTAAGGAGTGTAAGCCTAGTTTTATTAAGTAAATGTGCAAATGCTTTCGTTTTCTATAAAACGAAGTAAGAATTTTAAATATTGGCGATATTCCGTAACCACAGTATTTGACACCTGCAGTCATGGCTATAGAAATTATACCAAAATTGAATAATAATCGAAATAAATCTGTATGCTGTTTTGGACCCCTATAAAGGGTGTCATTAGGTGAGTAACCTGTATGGAATGTGTCAAATACTATGTGTATTGTTAGTAGTGTGAAAACGACCCCATGGTGACGTAAATAATATGCTCCTCTTTTAGCAGCCGTATCTGGCAGTTCAAAAATATAACATTTCCTTTGAAATTCATAAATAATTATGTTATAATCCTCACGAAGAGCGGGATTCATATTTAATTCATTTTCTAGAAAGATGAAGCGGCGATAACCATCGTATGCTAGTCATTTATGTCGTTCAAATTTTGAACAATTGGCAAAGACCAAATAACGCCCTTGTGAATTCCTTAAGGTCGATGCTGTATAAATATTTTTACAATTTATTTTATCAGTGCTGAGAATCCCTTTATTCGCAACCTCTTCTAGTTCCCAAAAGTTTCTTAGCAATGATATTAGATTAATTAAATTAGTGATGGCATGAAAAGAAACTCTAGAATTGTCATGAATTTTATGGGGAGGCGGTAAGTAATTCATAAACACGTATCCAAATACTGTGTGAATGGCTGACCGTAAAGGCGGATCACAACTTTTGGATGTCCAATATGAACTTGAGTAAATATTGGCGCTCCTGTAATAATGGGTCAATTCATCAAACAAAAATATTGCATAAGTTCGTTTATCTTGTTAATTCTTTTCAAATGTGGCCCATAACTTTGGATAGGTCTCCCTACATGAAACAATCCCAGTAGTTATATTGAAAGTGAACCTAATAATTTGCTTATGAAATATTAAACTCTCTGCGAGTGGGAGATTTGCGGATGTAGATGAATAGTGGTTTGGAATGTTGGATAACACAAATTCTATGCCGATAAGCTCCCATCAAGGAATGTTTATAAAGAATGGAACATTAGCCTGACCCGATTTAGCAATGTTTTTGTTAGACAGCGTATTTTTAGATGAACTAATAATTCTATTGCGGGTGTGCTTTATGCGATTATATTGTAAACCTTTAAATGCGATTAAACTCAGCATTGCCACTGGTTTAATTAAAAACTGGTATTCATTGATACTGTCAATAATTAAGTCAAATTTAGTGCGTATTTAATCCAAAGTTTACCTAGTAGCCAAACATTTTTTTCAATCTACTATCAAACGACGCAGTTCTCATAGTTTGATTAAAGAATTTATTTATGCGATCGAATATAATTTTCTTCTTACCGTTTAAAAGGAATAAGTTATAGGGATAGACGAATAGTCTCATAGCTTATACGAAGAGCAAACAGCGGTAACAGAATTAGACCAGGATCGTAAAAAGTAAATATTAGGAAAGATGTGAAATAAGGATGTGCGCTATTTCCACAATTTTTAACTCGTACATCGAAGAGGTAATGAATACTGCCAAATGCAGAAAAACACTTGAAATAATTATTCAGAAACAAACGGTTGATATGCTCAGATTTGCAGACGATATAGCGGTATTAGCAACTGGCAATGAAAAATAAAAGTAGCTTTTAATGAAATAGAAACAGTACTAACAGAAAGATACATTATAAAAGTCAACAAAAATAAAATGAAAGTACTAGTGTATAAGGGTGGGGAAAATTAGTAAAAAAACTAGAATACAAACACAATTTACCAGAGGCCAAGGGTTTCTGCTACCTAGGTAGCCAAACAATGCAAGATGGAAATATATCAAACAAAGATTAGCACATGTCCGTTCTGCATTTAACAAAAATAAGCAACTATTATGTTCGTAAACAACAATATTCGAAACAATGAAAAGATTGCCGAAGGCATGTGTGTAGGGTTGTAAAATGTGGACAGTAGTAGAAGCGAACAGGAACAAAATAGAAATATTTGAAATGTGATGCTACAGACGCACGATGACAGATAATGTTAAAAAACAAAAAGGCACTAGAAATGTAAGAAAGAAAGAAATATGTGGAATACAGTAAAAGAAGAACAGAGGTAGTGATTGATTGGGGATTAAGGAGTGATATGAATTGATAAAGATATGCTATTATAGGGAAGGACCAATTGCTTTTTGCAAGCAATAACGATAGCAGTGGAGCGGTTATGTAATAACTACAACTACACCAAACTACTTAATAAAAGGGTATAAATACCTTTTATCCTGTGCCGCTGTGGGTAAATGAAACGTTCACGCACAAAGAGCTTCCGACGGATCACCAGTAACACGCTCGACCGGGTGATGGTGTCGCTTTCAAAAGCTCTAATACAACCGGCTTCTGTAAAGGCTCGAGTACGACTGTCTATGCACTGTTACTGCCGGTATATAAAATGTTTCACTCAAACTGTAGGATGCACGCACAAAGTATTTATTGTCACAAATTCCAATGAATGTTCGATGATGACGTAACATACCGCCCACCAAATTCATAGAATTTTGAAAAGGAGGGAAGTAGGTTGGGTGAAGGAAATCACATGGGATTTGACCTTGCTAGGAAAACAGGTAACGTAAGATAGGGTGGTACACTACAGCGAGCGATATTACCAACTATGCAAAAAAAATAAAAATATATATGTAAATAAGCAAATATGTAAAAATAATATACTACTATACATGTAAAAAATGTGTATATACATCTAAACATAAAAAATAAAATTAAAATACCGGTAGCGGCGCTAGTTTGACCAAAGGTCGTTTTAATGTGCCATGTGCCGTTTTGATTTCAGCGACACGTATAATACCGTCCGCACCGGGAAAGGTATTAATAATACGACCAAACTTCCATTGAAGTGGAGAAAGCTGGTCGTCCTTGATGAGGACAATAGTGTCCTTTTCAACTTGTCGGACACCTACCTTAGAGTGCCATTTAACCTTTTGGTTCAGAGTATGTAAGTACTCATGGCTCCAGCAAGCCCAAAAATCTTGGTGGAGTTTTTGCAGGAGTTTCCACCTGCTCTTTAATGGCAAAACGTTGGTTAAATGATCCTCATCTGGTGGTGCAGAAAGAGGCTCCATAGTTAGATAATGACCTGGTGTTAGGCAACGCAAGTCATTTGGATCCGAACTCAAAGCGCAGAGTGGCCTTGAATTTAGAACAGATTCAATTTGAGTAAGAACTGTGTACAGTTCCTCAAAGGTAAGTTTTTGTTCGCCGATTACGCGAGCTAGGTGTGTCTTTACCGACTTAACACCGCTTTCCCACAAGCCACCGAAGTGAGGGGCGCTAGGTGGATTAAACGACCACTTTATTTTTTCTGAGGTTACTGCACTATGCAGATAACTCGTAAGCTGACGATAGGCACCTACAAAATTAGTACCGCAATCACTAAATATTTGAGAACAGCGTCCTCGCCGTGCTATAAATCGTCGCAAAGCGGCAAGAAACGCGTCTGCCGACAAATCCGAAACAAGTTCAATATGTGCTGCCTTAGTGGCAAAACAAACAAAAATACAAATATAGGCCTTAAGAGATTTAGAGCCTCGTAGGCGGTTAGCCTTTATTAAAAGAGGTCCAGCAAAATCAACACCAACAATACTGAACGGTTTGATTTGGGTAATACGTGCTGCCGGTAGGTCTCCCATAGGAGGAGTTACCAGGACCGGTTTGGTACGAAAACATCTATGACATGATGATAAATAACTTCGGATTGAATTTTTAATGGAAAGGATCCAGAAATTCTGTTGGATAAGATACGCTGTGGTATTAACACCGGGATGGTAATACCTTTCATGAGTTGACCGAATGATAAGTTCGGTTAATCGGTGCCGCTGAGGCAATAACGCAGGAAACTTTTCGAAATAGGAAAGCGAAGAATGTGTCAAGCGCCCACCTACTCTTAAGATGTTTTGTGGATCAACAAATGGAGAAAGTTTTCGCAAGCTTTTAGGTAACTTACGGTTTGCCTTGATCGAAGCTATTTCCTTTGAAAATGTAACATTTTGTACATGCCGAACGATAATCATGAGAGCATTGTGTGGGTTTAGAAAATCTATAAATGTAAGCCACGATGCCTTGGATTTTATATAACGATGAAAACGACTTAGTAAAATGTCAATGACGTTTGGATCTGTTTGAGCGACAAATGTTAGGATCTTCTTTTCCGTAGTTACCTCAGCAATTGAGGTTGACAATGTTGGTTGAGGCGGCCACGAGTCACTAGGGTAGTGAAGCCATTCAGGCCCCGCCCACCATAGCGAACATGAAATAACCGCGCTTGGCATTAATCCCCGAGATGCAGGATCAGCCGGATTATGCGAAGATTTAATATAAAACCATCGGCTAGGTGCAATGATTTCTTGAATGTGGCTAACACGGTTTGCCACAAAGGTTTTCCAACGAAAAGGTGGAGAACGTATCCAAGTGAGAGCGACCGTAGAATCACTCCACGCTGAAACATCGGAGATGTCAATCAAGCCTTGATAAGACCGAATGGTAAAAGAAAGTAAATCGGTTAATAAAACGGCGGCACATAATTCCAAACGTGGAATTGAAATGCGCTTAATTGGAGCTACTTTTTGTTTTCGCGGTTACAAATTGTACAGTTATTTCTCCAGTAGTTTGATTTATGAACTGGAAATACACTACCGCTGCATACCCTACCTCGCTAGCATCGCAAAACCCATGCAAATGACAAGTAAAAGGATCCGAAGGGGGTAAACAACGTGGTAACTTTAATGACGATAATAACGGCAATTCTTCTTGATACTGCTGCCATTGAGACGAAATGTCTGCTGGTGGGATGTCATCCCAATTTAAACCTAACATCCACAGATGCTGGATTAGGCGTTTTGTAAAAGTGTTAGTGGGGCTAAAAACCCTAATGGATCATATATTCTGGCAACTTGCGAAAGTATGTTGCGCTTTGTACATATTGGGTTTAATGGTTTAACCCGAAATGAGAAAATATCTTCTGTAGGTGACCATTGAAGACCTAATATTTTTATTGATTCGTCAGAATCGAAATCGAGAGAAGTATATTGGCAAAAATCTGACGGAATGCCTTCCAAAATAGAAACTGAATTAGAACTCCATTTTCGAAGTTCAAACCCAGCCGAATGTAAAAGTCGAATAAGTTGATCTTTAATTTCGCGGGCCGATTGTATAGAATCTCCACCGGCGACGAAATCATCAATATATAGATTTGACCGTATAGCGTCAGCGGCTAACGGAAACCTTTTGCCTTCGTCAATGGCTAATTGCTGAAGAGTCTTTAATGCTAGATAAAGCGATGACTTAATACCATAGGTCACTGTATTAAGCTGATAAGTCTGAATGGGTTCGTCTGCGGAGAACCGCCAAACTATTAACTGAAACTTTCGATGTTTTTCGGTAACCAAAATTTGTCGATACATTTGGCAAACATCACAAGTAAAAACGAAACGATGAGAGCGAAATTTAAGTAAGATTGACGAAATGTCATTTTGGAGACTAGGTCCAGCCAATTGAGTGTCATTAAGTGACACGTTGTTTTAGCCTTTGCAGAGGCGTCAAAAACCACACGAATTTTAGAGGTATGACCTTCCTCTTTAAACACAGGGTGATGGGGTAAAAAATAATTATCGTTCCCAACGGGCGGAGAATCGAGTAATGCCATATGACCCGCATCAAGATAGTCCTGCATGAAATTGTTGTATTGGGCGCGTAGCTCCGGTTGAGCATGCAATTTGCGCTCCAACGAAAATAGTCTTTTTTTAGCCATCTCAAAGCAATTATCAAAAACGGGCAAAGTATCGTTGAACGGTAACGTAACAATAAAACGACCGCTAGGGTCACGAGAAAACGTGTTTTCAAAAATCAAATCTGCCTTTTCTTCTTCTGGAGAAGTATAAGGCTTGGATGCAGTATCTTCTATCTCCCAAAACCGCCTTAGGGTCTGGTCGATAGGATCTTCTACAGAAGTAAAAATGCTTGGACAGTATCAGACTGCAAGCTTTTTGTGGGACCAATAATAGTCCAACCAAAAATTGTATTTATAGCGGCAGGCTGAAGAAACTTGCCATGTATAACACCGCCATTGATGATGAACGGATAAACATCTGCTCCAAGGAGCATGTCAATAGTTCCTGCAAAGTGCAGGCCGCATAAGTGTTCCCAATTATTAGGAACTTCAACGCTAGGTAATTTGCCAGATATTGACGAAAGCACAAAAGTTGTGACTTCTAGAGATTTTTCAGAGTCTAACATAGAGCGAATGGTGCAGCTGACGGCACCCCTATTGACTGCTGAAGTTGTCTGCCCAAATCCATAAATCGGAACTTGAGAACGTATGCGTGGAAGCCAAAGTTTGCTCACGCAATCGTCTCGAATAAAGCTAGCTTGGGAGCCAGGGTCTAAGAGTACCCTGATCTGTTTGTATCTACCAGACCGGTCTTGAACTTCCACAACAGCAGTGGAGAGTAAGACCGTAACCCCAAGATTTGAATTCGTCTGTGAAGACAAAACATTTGCCGGAATAGGAGAGGCTGCCTGCGTCCTATTGGCATTTTTATGCATAGGTGTAGCGATCGGTTCAGCTGAACGGCTAGAAGCAGGTTGCGATTCAAAATGTAGCAAGGTATGATGCGGCTTGGCGCAAGTTCGACAGGAATTATAAGATTTGCATTGCATGGACGCATGGTCTGTTCGTAAGCAATTTAAACAAAGGCGTAAGCGTTTGACAATGTCGAAACGTTCCGTCGGAGTTTTCTTTAGAAACGATTGACATCTATAAATTAAGTGATTGCCCTTGCAAGAAGGACAATGGTGCGAAAATGAATTCTTTGAGTCACTGGAGCTACTTGGTGTGTCCAGTGAGACTACGTTAGAAGAAACTCTTGGTTTAAACTGAAACGCTGAGGATTTCTTAGGCACTGATGTGTGAGATGTATGGACAGTCGTCGAATAAGAAACAGGTGCGGTTGAAGAAAAGGTTTCCAACGTTGCACATTGTTGAGTTAAAAAATATCTCAAATCCGCGAAATTAGGTATTTGCTTCGGATCCGATTGGAGTTCGAAGCGTTTTCTAGTGAACGGATCGAGTTTTTCTAAAAGCAAATCGACTAGAATAAAGTTCCAATGTTCAGTAGGAAACTTTAAGTTAGTTAGAACAGCAAGGTTCTCTGAAAAACAATTAATAAGTGCCCTAAGTTTCTTAGGGTCTTCTGATTTTAAAGGTGGAAAGTCTTTCATTGCTTTCCAATGCAAAGTTGCCAATAAACGCGGGTTGCTAAATCTCACGCAAGGCGTTATATGAGATAATAAAGTTATCCCCGAAATGGGTACAGATTTAACGATTTTAAAGACTCCCCGGTACAAGAATTGATAAGGTAATTTAATTTTTCGATATTGGACAGCGACTCGTTATTATAGACCAGACTGTCAAATAAATCGATAAAAGACGCGAACTCCGTTACCTCATTATTAAAGGGTGTGAGCTTTAACGGTACCAATTTTGATCCCGAGCTGCTTGGAGCATTTTCCGTGATTTGTGCCCGCGTTTCTTGCAACGTTTCGAAATGCAGCAGTATGCAATAATAAGCGGAATCTACTTCCTTCCGTAAGGCGTTGTAATTTAATGATTCTACCTCGTCACAGGACGCCAAGACAGCAACTAAAATTGTATTGAAATTTGTATAAAGGTCATGTATTCCCCTTGTTTGAATAAGGAACAATGCCTTTAAAGTTGGGTCACTTTGTATAGTCTTACAAAGCTCAAACATTTCTAAAATACGTGTTTTCAGTAATTCTAGTTCTACCACATGTGCCTTCTTTGGAGCCATTCTGACAGTTATTTGAAAGATCTACAATAAACTGTTGTAAAACGGTAAAGCTAAATGTGCACTGAGAAATATTAAAATATTATGAGTTTGTTCAAAGCACGAAAAGGTAAGACAGCGTATAAACCAATAAATCACGTTTTATGACTAACGGTTCGTCAAACAAAGTGTTTAGATAAGATGTACCGCCCAACAACCCGAGCGGTTACGGTCGGCCTTTACTTCAAAGCTCACAGAAACGTGGTTTTAACGTATTTGCCGAAAGATGCAGCTTAACGTGTTTGCAAGAAGAATGCAGCTTTTACATTATATTACCTTTTGCAGATGTTCAATATTTTACCGTAAACCGACTGAAAGGTTTGTATTGATACTAAAAACGTGCAATAGCTTTTAAATACAGAGTAAATCCCTTTCCTTTTTCGTTTAAGAAGTATAAAGCGATTTATAGTTTTCAGGTTGCTTTGTGTTTTATGCCGCTAAAATAAATTTAAACTGAAAACTAACACATTTGACACTAAAGTATTTGTATTTAATTTAACGAAAGTATGTAGCTAATATTGTACATATTCTAACCCGCTAAATATGGAGTTTGAACACAAATTTAAAAACTAAAATAATTACTTAAAGCTCGCTGGTGTGCAAAATGATATTTAATTTAGGACATGCGTATACATAGGACTGATGAATCCGGATCGACTATAGGACCAATGATTGATTGGGGATTAAGGAGTGATATGAATTGATAAAGATATGCTATTATAGGGAAGGACCAATTGCTTTTTGCAAGCAATAACGATAGCAGTGGAGCGGTTATGTAATAACTACAACTACACCAAACTACTTAATAAAAGGGTATAAATACCTTTTATCCTGTGCCGCTGTGGGCAAATGAAACGTTCACGCACAAAGAGCTTCCGACGGATCACCAGTAACACGCTCGACCGGGTGATGGTGTCGCTTTCAAAAGCTCTAATACAACCGGCTTCTGCAAGGGTTCTGATGCGACTTGCTTCTGTAAAGGCTCGAATACGACTGTCTATGCACTGTTACTGCCGGTATATAAAATGTTTCACTCAAACTGTAGGATGCACGCACAAAGTATTTATTGTCACAAATTCCAATGAATGTTCGATGATGACGTAACAGGTAAGATGATTGAACATGTTCTAAGACATGAGGAAATAGCGCGGAATATATTAGGGGTACGCATAGGAGGGGGCAAGTAAGTAGAAAAATCAGAATACACATAAGAAGCCAGAGGTTAGGGATTTCTGCTACATGGAAGAAAAAATAGCACAAGATGGGAAAAGTGTATTAGATATAAAACGTGATTGGCACAAGGCCGTGCTGCATTTAACAAGAAAAGGCAATAACTATGTTCACAGCCAACAAGCATAGAAACAAGGAAAAGATTGCTGAAAGTATATGTTTGCAGTACAGCATTGTACGTCTGTGAAACGTGAATAGTAGGAGAAACGAAGAAAAAATGGATAAAAGGATTTGAAATGTAGTGCTACAGACGTATGATGAAGATAACATGGACAGGCAAAGTTATGAACAAAGAAGTTCTGGAAATAGTAGGCGAAAAGTAAATATATGAAAAACTGTAAAAAAGAGGAGATATAAGATAATTGAGCACATACTAAAGCATGCGGAAATACTGCTGAACATGTTAAAAGCAGAGAAAAGAAAAAAGAAAGGCAGAGGTAGACCAAGCTTAGACTATTGTACGCAGATAGTAAAAGATGTAGGTTGCAGGAATTACAGGGAAATATGTAGGTTCATTCAAAATATAAATCATTGTAGGTATGCGTCCAACCAGTTCTAGGACTGAAGAGCTAAAGATGATGACACTAAAAGCATTAAAACGAAATAAAGGAGGTAGCAGTAGACCTAGATTAGACTATTGCACAGAGATAGTAAAAAGAGTAGGCTGTGGTAATTTTAGGGAAATATGTAGGTTAGCTCAGAATAAGAAACAATGGAGGTACGTGTCCAACCAGTTCTAGGGCTAAACACCTAATAATGATGACTATGTAAAAGATTTAATCTTTGTTCCATTTTTGTAGAACCTTGTGAAAGTGAAATGAGGAAGGAAATTTATAAATATGTAATAGAATTGAAGTAGTTCTCAATGTCGAATTTGTATAATTTAATGAGAAACAAATAACTGGGCAGATAACGGCTGTTAATAAGTACGAACAATTTCAGCATGTTAAGGTTATTATGATCAAAAACAACGTAGAATTTCAACAATGAATTTTAGTTAGCACTTAGAGTATATTGAACTTGTAATGAGAGCACTGGGTTTGGTTAAATATCAAACGCTAAAGGTAAAAAAATCTGGTTTGACAGTAATCAATTTATGATTGATTGATCACTATTTTTTTGTTGATAAGGCTAGAAGGACATCAAGTTGGTAACTGATAAAATAAGGAATAAAGAATAATTATCTATTGACGTCTAAAATAGGTTCAACACTGATCTCTGCCCAAAAACATTTACCACAAAACCCTACCTAGATATCCCGAATCTTTCAACTGCAACCAATGAGGGCCCTGATGTAGATATACACTTAAAACATATAAATGTAAATTATATTTTGTATTTAAATCACAATGTTGCAAATAAATACTATGCCCCTGTCAGACCGTCTTTTCACATTGGGTTCAAAACGATAAATCTGAATTCCGAGCCATAACCGACCGGTGCTGCGACTATTCACGTATGGCCACATGGCAGTACCATGGACATGGGAGATAGTCCAGTCAAAATAGACATTCCAGTTTGCATTAATTCCCAACAAGCTGGATTTTCGTGCAGGCCTTTAATACGTCATTACAAATGATATGTCAAAAGTCCCCATCGATCCCGCTTGTGCGTTGTTTTTTATTCGAGGTCAAAGGTCACAAATTTGCGTTTTTTGCGTATATCTCTGAAACAACGAGAGCTATCGGAAAATGGTTCAGACAAAGTTTGTAGATCGTAAAATTGTCTACAAAAAAGATTCCAACACTTTTCTTCTACAACGCATCGCTTTCGAGATATCCTGACTTTAGACCGCAAGAAAGTCGTATTTTCGACTATATGTACACATTTCCGCACCACCTCTGAGGTAGTGTACACGGCGCTTTTTTTTAACGTGGTTTTCCCAGTAGGAATACTCCACACTATATTTTGATCGAGGGAATGTAATGGGACACTATTTTATTGATGAAATTTTTTTTTTATTTAATTTAATGAAAATTTTAACAGCAAGAAAATTACATCATCATTCATCATCAAGTTCTTCACAGTCACTCGTTTCTTCTTCTTCACTGTCTTCTTCCTCTTCTTGCTCGATTTGTGTAGACTGCTCCAAGAAGAGAGATATATCAGTTATATCTTCATCAATTTCGAAACAATCTTCATCTGTTTGATTCAATGTTGGTGCAAGATTGGCCTTGACAATTGGTACATACCGATGAACAATACAATCTAACTTTTCTGCACCCACAAAAGAGGAAAAATTTGAAT